>JAABKJ010000216.1:0-55873 GCA_011634705.1 Andricus grossulariae
CCATTTCTCGCTTTCTTCCACAGCTTCACTTTGGACTTTGCTATTGATATATGCCATAGTATTTCGTGGCAAATAAAGTCCAGATTTTGTTGAGATTTCCTCCTGGAATAAAATGCAAGAAATTAGCACAATTATCAAATAATGTTAAGCTCCAATTTAAGAAATTTTACCTCAAATATCTTGCTACGCTTCTCATTCTTATGTGCCAACTTGTACGAGTATTTCATTGCAGCTAGCATCATTTCTTGGAATGCAGATGTTGCAGGGCATATCGGTCTCCGCATGCTTGATGCATTTGTTGCAGTTGTAAGAGGCAAATTTTCCTTCGACGTCGACATCCGATGCATCAAGTTGACTGGAATTGGCTTTTGTTTATTCGAATTTGGCGAAATTGTCAATTGCTCACCATGCACGTTCAATGCAGTCTTTATTGTTAAAGGCTGAAAAATAGCATGCCCTGACGACAACTGATGTGGCATGTAGACTGGAATTTCCGAGGACTTGATATTTGAATTGGAAGCTGAAGACCAACAGCATTGTTTTTTCTCTGATGGACCCTGACACTGAGGTACAACTGACAACATGTTTTTCATCGCCACTTCAAACTGTCTTTTGTTAGATTTTATGACATTTTTCTTCAACTTATTTTTTTGGTCAAAAATTTGCTTCTGCTCAATAGCATCTTTAGAGAATACTTTCGTAGAAGGATCTAGGATTTCTCCTGCTGCTGAAACCAGTAGTTTATCAAGTGCAGTTGCATCATCTGAAATTATATATGGACAAATCTTAAAACAGAAGCTCTGAAGATTGGAAAAATTCAAGTTAGAAATTTGATAATTGGAATTTGAGAAATGGAATCATTGAAAATTCAAAGGAATTGAAATGGCATTATTTGCCGTTAAAAGCGTTCAAAATGAAATATTTTTACAAACTTTTGTAGAATTAAAAATCAAGAATTTTCAACAAAATAATGAAATTTTCAACCAAATAGTAGAATTTTTAACTAAAACAGATGAATCTTGATCCCAAAATATGATAATAGACTTGTCAAGTGAAAGGAATAAATCGTTAACCACAAGCAAGATTACTTTTTAAGAAAATAATTGGATTTCTAATAAAATAATGAGAAATTTTCAACCAACGAATTTAGTAAACACATAGAAAATTTAATATGTCCGTGTATATTAAAATTGCAAACATTTCTAACAGTGTATATGGTAGTCAAAACTTGACTTATGTTTCAAAATTGAAAAATTGCGATGATGAAATAAGTTTATCTGTTGTTTATAATAACCAAAACAAAATGACTACCTCTTGTAGATAAGTGAAGGTTGTTACAAATATCAGAAACTGGCGCAGCTCAGCAGAAAGCATAATGTCAGTACAGTAAATGATACAATACACAAATAAACAAAATTTGTTTCGGACACAGAATATATGAAGTTCATAATAATTTTTTATGAAAGAAGTGTCGAAGGTCCGTTATAGAAAGAAAGACATATGATGTATAAGTACAATGCTTTTTATCTCATTTAGAATCATATTCTAACTAGGATATAGATTCTTTTTTACCAAAAGAACAATCAATTTCTTTTTGCATGAAATTTTTCATCTGAAGCGTTTTACTTATTCTATTTTATATTATTTATCATAGAAGGATTTTCCGAATTTAAAGGTGTCACGTGGATTTCAAAAACTCAAGAAACAATGTTGACAAATTTCTTTGCATATTATTTATCTACCAAATTTATTATCAGAACATAATACACAATATAACAATTTGGATTATTTCAAACATTTCTTTTTACCTTCATTCTGTGCGATCACGTGGATAATAAACAATAGATACACAAGGATATAAAATTAATTAATTTAAGTTAATTTATTGATAATTCTAACTGTATTCCTTGGGGTTTACCTACTGATGTTAGTAGCACCAGGTTATATTAACATTAATACTAAATGTGATAGAAATAAATTTACGGAATTATAATAAATGAATAAACAAATAAAGGGTCATCCGTGAATTATGAGGGGTATTTTTCTGATTTTCCACTCCCCCCCCCACTTTCTCTTTAGTAAGATATCGTTAAATATGCTCCAGCCCCTCCTCCAAATGAATTGCGGAATGATTTGCCCTTCACACTTCTTAAGCTGAAGCGGGTGACGATGTAATGATTAGGTCAACTTTAAATTGTCAATTTTATCGCTCTATAATGAAATTTAAAACGAAACAATAAGAAAAAACTATTGTATCCTGAAACAGGAATGAGGACGAGTCGTGGATCGCCCGGTGCTGTTTTTTAACCAGGATTGAGCCAATGCTGGTTCAAAGTTGGACATACGATTAGATTTGACAAAAATTTGCGTCATCTTCAAAATAGACCACCCTACCGCCAGTTCTGCTCATGTATACACAGTTGAATTATTTTTCTAACTAGTGTACCTCTGCAGAACGAATATTTTGTGTCCCAAATTCCTTCAAGAAACGTCTATTCAGAGGATCCTTTTTCGATATTGGTACAATCTCACTGGCATGATTTCCACGTATAAGTACTTTAACTCTCACAAAATGATGGTTAGAATCCGCTTCAGGAGTCACTAATGGACACAAGATTCTATTTATGATTACTCCAATGATGTACTCGTGACCGTTTTCCTTATTGGTTCCTACTTTCCAGAAGCCAGGTATCAAATCAAAACCTGGCCCTACTAAACCTTCAAAATGATGAATATTATTAAGTTGAATAGGAAGAGGATGAACTGCGTCATCTTTATGTGCCCAAGATAAGTCTGCAAAAATAAAGAATAAGTGGGAAGTTAGTAATTTTGTGATAGATTATTAAATATGCTTAATAAATCATAGTTTTGTTTTTGCCCTTTTGTTTTTACATGAATAAATAAGTCTGGCGAAATGGATACAAGGTATAAATAATTATTATCTTATACTACGTGTATAATAGATATCCACTTATCAGCCATATACACTAAACAATGCTGATTTTTGTTGTTTTAATAATCTTTAAAACTTTAATGTTCAAATAACGGAGAAATAAATATCTCTATTAATGCAATTAATAATTTATAAAAAATGATATAATTGGGTTGAACGATCTCAAATAGGAAATTACTATACTGCAATTAACAACGTATTTTGAATTACACTTATTATTATATTTACCAGCAAGATTGGTGAAAACCAGAAAAATTAAACACAGGATACCAGGAGCTGTCCTCATTTTCTGGTAACAAACGAAACGCAATTGTGAAGAAGTTCTATAAGAGTGCAACTAAATAGCTATAGAGGATCGAATGAGGTGTTAAATTCTTCACGTTATTAATCTTCGTGAATATGTATAGGTTGAAATGGCGGCACGATTGTACGACAACCTCGAGACAAGTCTTTTTCACTGTATCATGATAACGAGTTTAAATAAAGTGAAGATGGGACATATAGAATAACCAAACCGAAGTAGATTTCCTCATCAGATCAGATAGTGATCTAAAAAATACCTAATGTTGATACAAAGAGTATATGAGTGCTGTCAAAAATTATAAAACATTAAATAAGCTAATTGCTCACCACCGATGTTTTCAGTAAAGTAGGTTTACAAAGCTAAAAAAATGACAAAAAAACCTCGTCCCATTTTATAACACTACAGTCACCAGCGTGTTTCTATGGTATTTTTCATCGGGTATTATTTTTATGTTCTTTTATTATTATTCTGAGTGAAGGACTAGTTTCACCATCATAAGCCATAACATAAGAACAGTTAATCCTATAGGTATAAGAAAATTCAACATCAAAAATTTATTTGAGAGAACTTATTGAGGAACTCCAAAATTTCTTGTGCCAAGGTCCAACTTTCTTCGAACGTTACATAGGATCTAGATAATTTCGCAAAATAGAGAAAATGAATATTACTTCGGTCATACGTTCAATTAAAAATTGGCACTCTCATGTGTAAAAATTGAATAAAAGACGAATTCAATAGAATAAAATAAAAGATTGATTTAACAAGCTCTTGAAGCTTTTCATTATTTCGTCTTGAATCATCTTCAAAATCAGTAGTGCGCTTATGTCACTAGACACCACGCCAACCCAAAGGCTCTCCTGCACATTGAAAAAGTCATGACAAAACTTCGTGCATTAGGTCTCCAGGTGCTTTTCCCAGTTCAGCTTGCTATCTAGGATTACTTCCAGATATTTAACTGAATCTGAAAACATCAGCTTCCAACCACAGAATACAGAAACATCAACTTTCGGCACTTTATAGTTTCTCGTGAAAATGACCAGGTTGGTCTTTCCCGTATTTACCAAAAGCTCTGAGCTATCGCACCAGATCTCTACGATGCGTAGCGCCGAGCCCGTAAGATCCATCAGCGTTTCCAGATGAGCCCCCCTGACTAGAATTACAAAGTCATCCGCATAGCACTGAGTATAATACCTCTCTTTATTTAGTCTTCGAAGGAGGCCGTCCACTACAATGCACCACAGGAAGGGTGACAAGTCGCCCCCTGTGGGCTACCCCGTGGAGCTATTCCCCTTACTAGGCCTTCACCCCATCTGGTTTCGAGTCTCCTCCGGCGAAACATGCTTCCTGTACAGCATAATAGCTGGTCCGGCATGCCACATCTCAAAGCCTCTTGACAGATGATTTCTAGAGAAGTATTATCAAAAGCACCCTCTATATCCAAGAAAGCGCCCATCCCATACCCCTTTTGTTCCAACTGCTGCTCCAATTTTGCCATAGTAGCATCAAGCGCAGTTTTTACCGAGCAGCCTGCCTGAAAAGCATGCTGCGTTCTATGCAGCGGGGAAGCCAGGAGCACCTCATCGATGATGTATCTCTCGACAAGCTTCTCCAACGTTTTCAGGATACAAGACGTTAGGCTGATTGGTCGGAAATCTTTTGCAGCACTATAACTGTGCCTCCCAAGTGTGGGAATGAAGGCTAGTCTACTATCCTTCCATGCCGATCGCACGTGTTTAAGGGCTATACTTGCCCAAACACTTTCATCAGAGGATGGACTACTAGATCCATGCCTTTTTGTAAAATCACCGGATGAATACTACCCACCCTGGTGATTTCAAGGGACAGAAGGACCCTACGGCCCATTCCACCTTTTTGTAATTAACGACGGTGGCGGCGAAATTCCAGTCGGTCCTCTCCACCTCTTGGCCCCAGCCTTTCTTCTCTTGGTCGGTTTGGATTCGCTGAAAACCCAAGAAGTGAACTTCCGTCAGATAATTCAGCGTTGCTTCTTCGTCTTCGGCAAACTCATCATTATAGAGCCTCACGAGCCCGAAGCGAACTTCCGGATTTTTCGCCAGGATCTTGTGGAGCCTCGCTGTTTCCAAAATGTCTCTCGATTCCTCGCAGAAGCCCCTTCGATCCTGCAGCTTATACTTTCTTGTACTTTTATTGTATTCATACTGCGTCGTCTTATAGATGTCCCAGTCTGAAGGCAATTTAGTTCTGTTTGCCCTATTGCACAACATATTTGTACTTTTACGGAGTCTCACCAGGTAGATATTCCACTATTCTACTCTCTTCCTAGACTTAATTGTGCTTGTAGGGCAATTGTTTTCATATGATGTAGTCAAAACGCTTTGCGGAAAATCCGTGGCGTGCTCTAACTCATCAACTGTACAATAGCTTTTGGGAAATTCCGCAAGCCTTCCTTTTTGTTTCTCTTCATATGAGTCCAAAGCGTATTTCTGGGGTTTCTGATCTTGAAAACCACCGGTTTTCCTAGAGGTAATCAAAACACGATATATTTGCGGTCCGAGAAAGACTCCTCATCGGAGGCTCTAGTCCACTACCCTGCTTCTCAGTAGACCCGAACATTGAGTTAGATCGAGAACCTCGCTTAGTCTGGAATGTGGGAATATCAGCTCGATTCAGAATCTCCAGCTCTGTACCCGCTATGTATTTAATTGAATCTCTCCCTCTTCCATTGATGTTTATGCTTCCCGACACCGTGTGGTGAGAGTTTGCATCATAGCCCAAGAGCAGGGAAACCTTGTTCTTTTCACAGTTCCGAATTAGAGCCTCCACCTCTCTGGGAGGCGGGTGACCCTCCGCATCGCCAGGGAAATAAGCCGAGGCAATAACACCCTCTAGCCTTTCTCTGCTACTGCCCCTGATTCTCTCCTTGATAACGGTGAGATCTCTGGATCAGAATTTTGGCACCAAGATCGCATCCATACCCCTGACGGCTATGCATGCCGTTGGAGTTTTTCGCGCGGCCCCTTATATATGAAGCCACATCCTGACAGGCCGCTCATCCTTTCCCTGTATAACCAGGGTTCTTGGATTAGGGCAATTCCTGCCTGCACCACAGATATGCACCTGGATAGATTTACCGAGGCGCCTTCGCTGTGGTTCGGATTTATCTGCATCATGGGGATTACCGTCTCAGCCATTGAAAGGGTAATTCGAGGCCCCTAGATAGGGCAGGGAATCCAGAGCCGCAAGAGCTCCAGAAATTCGCACCGCTCGTGGTGGACTGCCCCCTGAGGTGCCTTCCACCACTGACGGTGGGTCAGAAGAGGGTCACGGAACGGGCTCCTCATTTTTTTGTTTTGTTTTATTGAGGGACAGGCCGGGATGTTCAAGGATTCAAGGATTTCAAGGTTCACCTACCCAGATCTATAGCCTGATGAGACACGTAAGCCCTCCCTCCAACTACAAGGTCACGCAATTCCTAGGGAGAGAACAAATGTAATTAACGAATTCATTATTTTGCTATTCTGCAGAATTTATACTTTATTTAAATGTTAATAATCAATTGTTACTAAACAATTTTTATTGCCTAATGTATTTGTTAACTGAAAATGCAGTTTTCATGTGGAATATATTGAAATATAATAAGCTATAATTTCTTGTGAACGGTTCATAAGAATTCATTTGTTTGTTTAAACAATTATCAAATTTTATCGATTCATGGAAAGAAGAAATTTTTAAATAACTGGCTCTTAATTCCGTTGAAAAGTGGAATTTTATTTATAAATACATTAAACGATATGGATTTTTTGAAACAATTGTTGTTAACAATAAGTAGTGTTAAGTTGTTTATAAAAATCAATAGACTTTTAAAGGCATGCGTGAACAAATTGAGCCTAATCGTTGAAAAAGAGCAAAACTCAGAATATGTTTGTGAAAATTGTTAAAATAATTAATAATTACTGTATATTTTCAAAGCATCATACAATAAAGTAATCGAAAAGATATTCTTAGTTATTTTCTGTAAAACATTGAGCCCATTTGTTAAAAAATAGCCAAACTATTTTTTTAATGAAAATTGTTTAAATTCTTAATCATTAGTATAAATTTTCAAAGTAACGTAGGAAAGATCTATTAGAAATACATTCTTTTTGGTTTCGTAAACAAATTGAGCCAATTCTTTTAAAAATAGACAAACTTTGAATTTGTTTATGGAAACTGTTCAAATAATTAATCATTCTTGTGAGTGTACATAAGCAACATAGAAAAAAGTCATCAGAAAAACTTGTCTTAGCCTCATACAGAAATGTAATCGGAAAAATATTCTTGGCTAATTCTATGAAAAAATTAAGCCTAATTGTTGAAAAAAGTTGAATATGTTCATAAAAATCGTTTGTATAATTAGTAATTATATAAATTTTCAACGTATCGTAGAAAAGATTTATTATAAATACATTCTTGGTAATTCCGTAAACAAAATTGAGCCCATTCGTTGAAAAATGACAAAACTTTTAATTTTTTAAATTAATTAATCATTCTTGTACATTTACAAAGCATCATAAAAAAAGCCATGGAAAAGATATTCTTAGTTAATTCTACCAAAAAATGAGCCTATTTCTTGAAAAATAGCCAAACTCTGAATATCTTCTTGAAAATTTTCGAAATAATTAATAATTATTATATATTTTCAAAGTATCGTAGAAAAGAGTGATTGGAATTACACTCTTTCTTGATACCCTAAAGTACTTGATCCTATTCGTTGAAAAAAGGCCAATCACTTGATTTGTTTATGAAAATGGTTTAAACAATTAATAACTCTTGGAAATTTGCCAAGCATCATACAAAAAAGTCTTCGGAAAGATATTCTTAGTCAATCCTCTAAAAAAATTGAGCCTATTCGTTGAAAAATAGCCAATAGCCTATTCGCTAAACAATAGCCAAAAGTCTATTCGTTGAAAAATGGCTAAGCTCAGAATTTCTCTAAGAAACTCTTTTAAATAATCCATAATTAATAAATTTGCAAAATACCGTAGGAAAGAGTCATAGCAAAGCTGAAAATATGCAAACTCTGAATTTTGTAATAAAAATTGTTTAAATAATCAATAATTCTTGGCAATTTATCAAGCATCATAGGAAAAAAGTCATAGGAAAGATATTCTTGATTGACTCCTATTTTATAGATATATTAGTCAAGAATGAACACATTTTTTGAATTTTCTTAAGTTCTACAAATTCCAAAAACAATTTTAATTTTATTGGTGCGGGCTGTGATACCGCACGTCCACACTTAAATGATAAGGAAAAAAATACGTGCGCTAAAGCGCGTGATCGGTCGTTTATTATATGTCAGAGTAATGTTTAGTACACTTTTTTTTATTCAGGAATATACATCAGACAAATGTTACATAATTTTCATATATTCGTATTGCTTGTCCTGTGATTACAGTTCACGTAATTAATGATGAATTGGTTGTACATAGAGATGAGCTCCACAAATGTGATTATTCCGTAATTTGTACACAACAATAAACATGTTACCTTCATGAACAGTTTCGGGTTTAATTTGGTATTCTTTGCACTCAAGGGCAGATGGAATTATATTATTTTTTATGAGCCGTACTTCAAAATGAGGTGCAGCATGATTTATATACACCCCAAGTTTGCTGCTATCAACTTTGAAAGTCCTTTTTGGTCGGTCGTATGGATTTCCTTGGTGAAAAGAAAGAAAAAAAGGTTTTCAATTTAAAAAAGATCAAAAATCAATCTCAAAATTAAACACTGATCTAAATTTATGTAAGTATACGGCATAATATTTGCCCAAACTGAACAGCGCTTACCGACCGAGCATGGTTCTGTTTCATGATGAGTTACCGACACCAGATAATTACCATCGGTCGGTAAGTGCCGCCCTAGTCACTGTGCTATACTACTTTGATGCCGAAAAACAGAGAAAATAGGGGGATTTTTCACGAAATTAGGAAAATAGTAGGAGAATAAATTCCTTTAAAAAATCAATGTGTAGATACTATATTGAATATAAATTGCATGTAAGACCTCAAGTCTAAATTTATTGCATTTTCAAGAAAATTGTTGAATTTTTAACAAAAAAAGATTAATTTTCTACCAAAAGAGAAAAAATGAATTAAAAAAAAAGAAAGATGATTTTTCAACCAAATACTTGAATTTTCAACACAAAAAAGTTAATTTTAGGCAGAAGAGTTGCATTTATAACCAAACAGTTGAAATTTGAAAAAAGAGAGGAATTTATCACAAACTAAAAACGATCAAGCTTCAACCAAAAATAAAATAGTTCAATTTTCAGTACATAAAATTAATTAGCAATAAAAAAAGAAAAAGAAATTGTCAACAAAGTAGTGAAATTTTAAAGCAATATGATGTTTGAATTATACAATTAAAGAATGAAGCTTTAATAAAAAAATAAACGAATTTTCAACAAAATATCTAAATGTTCAACCTATAAAATTAATGAATAACAAAAAATAAATTTGAAAAAGCGGATTTTCAGAAAAGTACTGAAATTTTCAAAAAGTAGTTCAACTTTGAAATAGTAGTTGAATTTTCAATCCAGAACATTAACTTTCCACCAAAAAATACAAAGTTACAACAAAATACATAAATTTTCCACGAAATAGTTGAATTTTCGGTTTAAAAATCAATTTCGGAACCAAGAAGTATAAGCAAAAATTAAATAGTTAAATTTTTAGTTCAAAACATTAATTTTCAACAATAAAAAAAACGAATTTTTAACAAAGTACTGAAATTTTCACAAAGTAGTTGAACTTCCAAATATTAATTGAATTTTACATCGAAAATTGTTACGGAAACGATAATTTTTAAACAAAAAATGTAATAGTTAAATTTTCAACCAATAAAATGAATGTTTAACAAAGTGATTCAACTTTTAACCAAGTAGCAGAATTTACGAATAAAAAGGTGAATTCTTAATGAAAAATCTTATGGTGGAATTTTCAAATGAAACAATCAATTTTCAACCAGAAATAAAATAGTTTAAAATTTTTAATTATAAAAATTAATTTTCAACAAAAGAATACGGGAATTCTACGGAGCAATAAAATTTCAAACCATTTAAATGAATTTTTAACAAAATGGTTCAACCAAGTAGTTGCATTTTTGATCAAGAAGATTATTTTCCTATGAAAAAGGACAAATTTACAACAAAACAGTTTTCAAACAAAAAAATGAATTTTTAACAGAATAGTTGGATATCAAGCCTATAAAATAAACGTTAAATAAAGTTGTCAAACTATCAACCAAGTAGTAAAATTTTCAACCAAAAAAGTATTAGTAGTGAAATTTCAAACTATTTGAACTTCGTTGAAAACAGCGAAAAAAGGAATTATTTGGTTGGGAATTTAATTTTTTTGTTGAAAATTTCAAAAATTTTATCAGAAAAACGTTAGTCTCTTCTGGGTGCGTTTGACTCTCTTCTCTGTACATTGAAAATTGATATTTTTGGTTGAAAATGTAAATACTTAATTGAAAGTTGACTTCCTTTTTCAAAAATCAATTTTTGTCTTTCTTGAAGATTCATCATTTTGCCTAGAAGTTCATCTCTTTGGTTAAAAACTTAGTTAATTCTTTTTGGTTGAAAACTCTACTATTATATTTCTCGTTGAGAATTCATTTTTTTGCATTTAAAAAATGTATTATTTGGTTGAAAATTTAATTATCTTGATCGAAATTCCAAAATTTGGTTAGTAAGTTATCCTATTTGATTTAAACTTTTAAATATTTTGGTTGAAAATTAACTTTCTTGTAAAAAATTCATAATTGCAGGTTAAACATTTCAATGTTCTATAGCGAAATTGCCTTTTTTTTAGAAAATTGGCCTTTGTAGGTTGAAAATTCAACAATAACGTAACATTTTTTTCTCTTAACTGGAACCTCATTTTTGGTAAAATATTCCAATATTTTGTTGGAAATTCTTCTTTTCGAACATGCAAATTCATCTCTTTAGTTGCAAAATTTACTTTAAAAAAAATCATTTTTCTCCAGTCAAAAACTGCCACCAGACAGTTGTCTATGTAGTCAGTATTGGTCCCTGTTTAAGGCTCCAGAAATTCTTACTTTGGTATAGATTCCATGCTTCTGCATTTTCAAGTCCTGCAATCGATCCATCCTGGAATACGTGCACTATAAAATATAGCTCAGATTCATATTCCATATAGGCCTTCATACGATATTTTACTATCTCTGCGGCATTTGGAACTATAGGGATAACACGAAGATCTGTATACTGAATTTTTTTCACATTTCCAACTTTATCTAGCCACACACCAACTTTGTGTTCCTTATACCAGAAATGCCAATTTGCAGGTTCCTTCTCATGAGGAATGGCAGCATTAAATTCTGTGAACAAAAAAAGAAGACTTATTATTAAAAAAATATAAAAAACTAATAGTAAAAGTTTGTATGATGTTTCCAGGTTGTTCTAAAGGAAACCCCAAAACATTTAAATACTCATGTTTCCGTTAAATGCTACACATCCTATGATGTTTCCAGTATGGTCTAATGGATACTCTGAAAACATTAAAGACAGTGGTCGACACAAATGAGCTGTACTTCCGTTGAATGCAACATAGCATAGGATGTTTCCAGTATGTTCTGAAGGCAACTCCCAAAACATTAAAAAGACTAGTCGAGAAAAATGAATTATGATATCGCCGAATGCAGCATATCATAGGATGTTTCCAGTATATTCTAACACAATCCCCAAAACATAGAAAAAACTGGTGAAAGAAATTACTTATGATCCCGCTGAAACCTCTAAAAAATTAACAACACTGGTAAAAACCAACAAATTTTCCCGTTTAATGCTACATACCTAGGATATTTTCAGTATGTTCTAACGGGAACCCTTAAAACATTAAAAACATTGTTTAATCAAAATAAGCTACGTTTCCACTGAAAACAACATATCGTAGGATGTTTCCAGTGTTCTAACGAAAACTCCCGAAATATTAAAAACACTTGCCGAGAAAAATGACCTATTATTCTGTCGAATGCAATATATCTTCGAATGTTGCCAGTATGTTCTAACGAAAAGTCCCAAAACATTAAAAACACTGGCCGAGAAAAATGACCCATGATTTCGTTGAATGCAACACATCATAGGATATTTCCATTATGTTCTGAAAGAAACCCCTCACAAATTAAAAACAACATATCGTAGGATGTTTCCGGTATGTTCTAACAGCAACTCTAAAATCATTAAAATCACTGATCGAGCAAAATAACCTATTTTTCCATCGAATGCAACATATCACATGATGTTTTCAGTATGTTCTGACAAAACCCAAAACATAACAAAACTGGTAGAAGAAATAACATATGCTCCTGTTGAATGCAACATTCTAAAGGATATTTCCACGATATTTAAACGAAAATCCCTAAAAAATTAAAAACATTGTTGGAAAAACAACTAATGTTCCTGCATGTCTAGGATGTTTCCAGTATGGTCTAACGGAAACCCTTGAAAAATTTGAAACAGTGGTAAACAAAAATGACCTACGTTTCCATTGAATGCAATATCTCATAGGATGTTTCCAATATGTTCTAAAGAAAACTCCCAAAACATAAAAAACAATGGTTGAGAAAAATGACCTATGATTATTTCGGATGCAACATGGCATAGGATGTTTCCAGTATGTTCTAACGGCAACTATAAAAACATTAAAAACACTAATCTGGAAAAATTACCTATGTTCCCGTTGAATAAAATATACTATATGATGTTTCCAGCATGTTCTAGCGGAAACCCCACACCATTTTTAAAAAACTGATAAAAAAATGACCTATGTTCCCGTTGAATGCAACATCTCGTAGGATGTTTGCAGTATGTTCTAACGGAAACTCGCGAAACATTAGAAGCACTGGTCGAGAAAAATGTCCTATGATACCTTCAGATTCAACATAGCATAGGATGTTTCCAGTATATTCTAACGGCAACTGTCAAAACATTAAAAACACTAATCGGAGAAAATGACCTATGCTCCCGTCGAATAAAATATACTATAGGATGTCTCCAGCATGTTCTAGCGGAAACCCCAAACCATTTTTAAAAAACTGGTTAAAGAAATGACCTATCTTCCCGTTGAATGCAACATCTCATAGGATGTTTGCAGTGTGTTCTAACGGAAACTCCCGAAACATTAGAAGCACTGGTCGAGAAGAATGTTCTATGATACTTTCGGATTCAACATGGCATAGGATGTTTCCAGTATGTTCTAACGGCAACTGTCAAAACATTGAAAATACTAATCAGGAAAAATTACCTATTTTCTTGTCGAAAAGAATATACTATGGGATGTTTCCAGCATGTTCTCACGGAAACGCCAAAACATTTTTGAAAAACTGGTGAAAGAAACGAATGCAATATCTCATAGGATGTTTCCTGTATGTTCTAACGGAATCTCCCAAAACATTAGAAGCACTGGTCGAGATAGATGACCTATGATTCTTTCGGGTTCACAATGACATAGGATGTTTCCAGTATATTCTAACGGCAACTGTCAAAACATTAAAAACACTAAACAGGAAAAATTACCTATTTTCCCGTCGAAAAAAATATACTATGTGATGTTTCCAGCATGTTCTAACGGAAACGCCAAAACATTTTTAAAAAACTGGTGAAACAAAAGAATGCAATATCTCATAGGATGTTTCCTGTATGTTCTAACGGAATCTTCCAAAACATTCGAGGCACTGGTCGACAAAAATGAACTATGATTATTTCGGATGCAACATGGCATAGGATGTTTCCAGTATGTTCTAACGGCAACTGTCAAAACATTAAAAACACTAATCGCGGAAAATCACCTATGTTCCCGTCGAATAAAATATACTATATGATGTTTCCAGCATGTTCTAGCGGAAACCCCAACCCATTTTTAAAAAACTGGTAAAAGAAATTACCTATGTTCCCGTTGAATGCAACATCTCATAGGATGTTTGCAGTATGTTCTAACGGAAACTCCCGAAACATTAGAAGCACTAGTCGAGAAAAATGACCTGTAATTCTTTTGGATTCAACATGGCATAGGATATTTCCAGTATTTTCTAACGTAAACTCTCAAAACATTAGAAAAACTGCTCGAGAAAAATGACATGTCATTCCTTCGGATGCAGCATGTCATATCATGTTTTCAGTAGGTTCTAACAGCTACTCTGAAAACATTGAAAAAAGAACCGGTAAAAGAAATGACCTATGATTCCGTCGAATGCAACATATCATATGATGTTTTCAGTATGTTCTAACGAAAACCCAAAACACAAAAAAACTGCTCGAAGAAATAACTTATGTTTCCGTTGAATAGAACATATCAAAGGATATTTCCACAGTGTTCTAACGAAAATCCCTAAAAAATTAAAAACATTGTTGAAAAAACAACTAATGTTCCTGTCAAATGCTGCATATCTATGATGTTTCCAGTATGTTCTAACGGCAAATCCCAAACCATTAAAAACACTAGACAGGCAAAATTACGTATGTTCCCGTGTAATCAAACATATCATAGGATAATAGATTTAATACTTTCACGATGATTCATTATGATCAATTCAAATTTGAAATTTAAAGCATTTTCGGGTTTCAATCGTGTGCAAAAACTACGAAAAGTCGGCAAGTTTCGTAGTTTTGTACACGATTGAAACCCGAAAAAGCTTTACATTTTAAATTTTAATTTATCTTATCCTAGAATGTTTCCAGCATGTTCTAACGGAAACCCCAAAATATTTAAAAAATACTGGAAAGAGAAATGACCTATGTTCCCGTTAAATGCAACATCTCATAGAATGTTTCCAGTATGTTCTAACAAAAACTCCCAAACATTAGAAACACTGGTCGAGAATAATGACTTATGATTCTTTCAGATACAACATGTCACGGGATGTTTCCAGTATATTCTAACGAAATCCTAAAACATAAAAAAACTGGTAGAAAAAATAACTTATGTTCCCGTTGAATAGAACATATCAAAGGATAGTTCCACGGTGTTCTAGCGAAAATCCCTGAAAAATTAAAAACATTGTTTAAAAAACAACTAATGTTCCTGTTAAATGCTGCATATCTATGATGTTTCTAGTATGTTCAAACGGCAACTCCCAAAACATTAAAAACACTAGTCAGGCAAAACTACCTATGTTCCCATCGAATGAAACATATCATAGAATTTTTGCAGCATGTTCTAACGGAAGCCCCGAAACATTGAAAAAGAAACTGGAAAGAGAAATTACCTATGTTCCCTTGAATGCAACATCTCATAGGATGTTTCCAGTATGTTCTAACAAAAACTCCCAAAGCTTTAGAAACACTTGTCGAGAAGAATGACTTATGATTCTTTCAGATACAACATGTCACGGAATGTTTCCAGTATATTCTAACGGAAACCCTAGAAATTGAATAAAAGCTGGTCAAAGAAATGACATGCACTCCCCTTGAATGCAACATATCCTAGGATATTTCCACTATGTTCTGACTGAAACTCCTAAAAAATTTAAAACACTAGTAAAAAAAACAACCTATGCTTCCTTCAAATACTACATATAATAGGATCTTTCCAGTATGGTCTAGCAGAAACACATAAAACATTAAAAACAGTTGTCCCTTAAGAAACTGGAAAAACTGTTTAAAAAATTGCTTATGTTACCGTCGAATGCACCATATTACAGAATGTTTCCAGTATGTTTTAACGGAAACCCCGAAACATTAGAAGCGCTGGTCAACAAAATTGTCCTATTGTTCCCGTTGTATACGTGATAACAAAAAAATTCTACAAAAAATTACTAAGTTAATTTTTTTCTAATTGTTAAAAATTTTTTAAATTATAAAAACATTCGGTTATGCGTGATCTTGACTAATGAAAAATAAAAAGATATAAAAAAATATATTGAGAATTTAGAAAATAAAAACATTTGAAATTAATAAAAATTTGAAATAAATCTTAGTTTCACGTCATTTCAAGACATAATAAACATAAAATTCTACAAAAAAAATAACCTACTGAATCTCAGTCTTGGTGTTATTCACAACTATATAAATAAAAAACTATTCTAAAATGTCGCGCTATTGAAAAACTATATAAATAAATACATAGGTAATTCATAAATAAGAGAAAATTCCCCAATTTAAACCATCCAATTACAGAAGTGGAATTAATAAAAAAAAAATCATTGAATATAAATAATTGCGGAAAAAATACTACGCAAACTTTTTCGAAACTAAAAACCTTTAACAACAACTCGGGACGTTTACGAAAATGCTATAAGCAGGACAGAGTAGAAAAATTCTCTTTTAATGTTTTTTTTTATTAATTTAAATTACGAAGTTTTTCAATTTTTAAATAAATTATATCGTTATTTTTTAATTTATTTATTGCCACATGTATTTACAAATATGTTTTTATTTAAGTATAATTGTGAAGAATACGAAGACCAGGAGTTTTTTCAAGTTTTTTTTATTTTTAATTATTTATTTTATTTTTGTAGAATTTTTTGTGTAGCATTATTTAGGATCACTTAAAACCGACAGTTCTTCCCATTTTTAGTTGTTTAGTTATTTCAACTTTTTTTTCAATATTTTTTTATTATATTTTTTCAAATTTTTTTCTGTTTATTGTTTGTTAAGTTCACGTATAATCGAAATTTTCTTTCCATTCGTTCATCGTACTTTTTTTTAGAAAGGGTAAGTACCCATTTCTAGCGTAAAACGCTAACATAACCTAAAGAAAAACTTGGATTCTTTTAACAATTTTAAATTATGTTAATGGTTTTTTGTTAGATTCATTTATGACTAGTTTAGGTTATGTTAGCTGGGTATTTTGAAACAAAAGTCATTGATCTTCAAAATTTATAACAACTTTATGTTATTTTATGAGTTTTTACCTAAAATTGCCATTTTTGACAGAAATGATTTTTCAACAATTTAAGATTATGTTAACGTTATTTACGAGAATTAATATAATATCCGTGAACTAATAAAAATACTAATAAATGGAATAATAAATATAAAAAACTATTTAATAACAGCGAATGATAGAATATTTGAACAATAATAAAAAATGCAAGCGTTTTCCACTGTAAAAATTTTGAAAACAAGAATGATTCGATTTCAAAAATTAAACTTAAAATTTTAAAGAGCCTTAGGTAATTTAAGTGTTTTTCACCGCAAATTGGTATTTTCAGTTGAAGAAAAATTAAATGGCAAAGAATACTTTCAACTTTCTAACAATTTGAAATTAAGTTAGCGTTTTACACATAAATTTTTGTTTAGTACGCAACAATTATGTATCAAAAAATATATAAATTTTTTATACATGTTTATGCCTTATCTATATTCTTGACCAAAACAAAAAATAAAACAATTTACCTTAGTTTATAGTATCGATTATCTAAAACAATAGAAAAGATATTCAACGAAAAAATTTTTAATAATTGATTAAAATTGATATCTGAAGTTCAGAATTAGATTTTTTAGTCACGAATAAATAAAATTTAATCATATTATAATTTTCAGAAAAAAATGAAAATTTTGAATAAAGAAGAAAAATTTCAAATAACTATCTATTTTTTAAGTTTCTTTGACTATTTGCTTAAAAGTTATATAAATATAATTTTTCTATGTTTACCAAAAAAATTCAAAAAGATTTCTAAAATTTTCATATATCTTTTCAGAATGTTTTTAATCATCATAAAACCTTTCGAAATCATTAAGAGACTTAAAATTTTAAGTGAACGTTTTGGAAAAATTCTCTACTATTGGTTTCAGATTGTATTTTAGTTTTTAAATTACCTTGTGTATGGTGTGTCGATGGTGGTAGATGTTCTTGCAATGGTGGTAGATGTTCTTGCAATGGTGGTAGATGTTCTGACCATGATGGTAGATGTTCTTGCAATGGTGGTAGATGTTCTGACCATGGTGCCGGATGTTCTGGCCATGATGTTAGATGTTGTGGCCATGGTGTTAGTTGTTCTGGCAATGGTGGTAGATGTTGTGACCAGGATGTTGGATGTTCTGGCCATGGTGGTGGTGTATTCACTGATTCTGTAAGAAGAAATAACACGAGACACGTGAGGAGAATGTGTTCGTTGAAGCCCAAAAGGAGCTTTAACAAAAGAGAATTCACAATCATCAAGTTACAGTTGTAAATATATTATCGAAGGCGAAACGCGAGATCCAAAATACGCGTCAGATTTTTAAATTTTAAATAGGATACTGAACATGCTTACCACCAAAATTGATGAAAACCAGGAAGGAAAGAAGTAGAGTTGAAATAAGCATTCTGGTTTTCCTTGTCAGATTTCGAGAAAAATTACTGATCAATTTGTAACATTTCCTCTCCCAAACAATACTGATGACGATCTTATTAGTTTACTTTATTGTTACCAAAAAAATCCTTTAGAATGATGAAATTTAACAATGATTCTAGACTATGCGGCTCAAGTTATACAATATCTTTTAAGCCTAAAATCCCCTTTAAATTGAAAACAACATTTAATGGAGTTGGTCTCCTTCCTTCTACTTATACACAGACAAAAATTTTATTAAGGATTCCTGCGACTAAAAATTTGAATGGCATTCCATATTCCTGATATTTTGTTATAAATCAATAATTGGATGAAAAAGAGCTTCGCGGGTATTAGTTTGGTAACATTTCCACTGGCATTTAGCAATTTATAGAAAAACAAGTTTTACAGTTGTCAAAAATAATATATAATTTGTTCTTTTCTTAGAAGATTTTATTTAGATATCCGAGAATATTTAGGAATTCTTAACACTATCACAATTAAGAAATGAAATATGCGACTGTTTTTCGAAACTTGATTTTATCAGGGTAATACTCTGTAAATAACTAATATTTAAACTGCGTGTCGACATTTGAAGCTTGGGTAGAGATGTAGTTGAATCTACAAAGTAATTGCGTTCTTTTATTTATTTATAGTTATTTTGTCACTGTTTTTTTATTTCATGAATGTTTTGCAATCCCTTAACTGTAAACGAAAAAAAAACAGAAAGATAAATCTTCAGCGAAACAAATTAACTTTTCACCAAATATTTCAATTGACAACCTATGAGTGACTGCATTTCTGACCGACGACGAAATAGAGCAATTTTCAAATGAGAAAATTAATTTTAAACAAAAATTAAAAAAAAAATTTGTAAAAACTGAATCTTCAACAAATAAGTGAAATTTGAAATTGAAGAGGTGAAAAATGAAGAATTTTGTTTCGAACTTTCTGAAATGAACATTTTTTTCTAATTTGTTGAAATCATTGTAAATTAAAATTATTTTTGTATCTTTTAAGAAATTCGGAAATTTTTTGTAATGTTTAAAGATTTGATTAAATGTTCTTTTCAAGTTAATTTTTCGAGATAAAGAATAACTTTCAATATCCATGGGAATCTTACGACAATTTTTATATGGTCTTGAATATTTTCAAAATCTTGAAAAAGCTTCAAAATTGTGTTTCGAAATCTTCAAAAATCTACATTTTATTTTAAGATTTGTGAAATCTTCTCAAATTTTCAATTATTCTTATACTTTTTTAAAAACTTCTAAATATTTTTTTAAATGATTGTAATTTCTCCAGAAATTTTCAAAAAAGTCTGCAAAATTGAAAAAAAATCCGCTGGACTCTTCCACATTCTTTTTGACAATTTTGGAAATCTTTGGAATGTTTCATAGTTTTTTTAAATATAGTCCTAACATGAATTTTGTATCATAAAAACTTATTTAAAATTTCCCACAAATTTCAAGAAAATATCTGTATGAACAATTGTCAGATGAAATAATTAATTTTTATCACAAAAAGGAAAACGACTGAATTTTCGACAAATAAGTTAGGAAGCACATTGGCTACAAGCTAAAAGTTATTTCAATGTTGATTTACAATTGCAAAATGCACATTGTAAGAAAGCTTGTTTCTCGAAAATATATTATTTTCTATCTAGAAAGTTTGAATTTTAATCAAATTCATTAAATTCCGATTATCCAATAACAGTCCTAATAGAGACCATTAAAAAAGCAATTTTGTACCTGTGCAACTTCCGATAAAACAAAACCTAATAGATTCCTAATATAACCACCTTGAAGTATGCACTTTGAATTTTAATCCAATTAATTTAATTCCGATTAGACGCTAATAGTCCTAATACAGCCTATCAGAGAAGCAAGTTTGTACTTTGTAACATTTCTAGTAAGTGAATACCTCATTGTTCCCGATTATAACCTAATAGAAAAATATAGCAAAAAGAATATTTTTTTCGAAAGTCTCATAAAACCACATAGAACGATCTTTTCAATTCCAATTTCCGTCCCTCTTAAGAACCATTTACAACCAGTTTCCAGTAATTGCTTAAGAGGCATTTTCAGTGAGGTTGATCAGGGAAACAATTTCGTACTTGTAGAACTTGGAATAAAGTGGATCCTAAAAGGTACCTTATAAAGCTGCTGAAAATATATCTCTTCGAATATGAATCCGATTAATTCGATTTCAAGAAGGCACTAAAATCCACATAGAACCTGATAGGGAAGCAATTCCGTACTTGTAGCACTTGGGATAAAGTAGATCCTAATAGGTACCTGACAGAGCCGCTTGAAATATATCTCTTCGAATATTAATCCGATTAATTCGATTTCAACAGGCGACTAAGATCCTTATAGAACCTATTAGGGAAGCAATTCCGTAATTGTAGCACCTGAAATGAAGAAGATCCTAATAGGTACCTGATAGAGCCGCTTGAAATATATCTCTTCGAATATTAATACGATTAATTCGATTTCAACAGGCCACTAAACACCTTATAGAACCTGTTAGGGAACCAATTTCATACTTGCAGCACTTATAATACAGTAGATCCTAATAGGTAACTAATAGAGTCGCTTAAAATATATCTCTTCGAATATTAATCCAATTAATTCAATTTCAACAGGGCACTAACATCCTAATAGAACCTGTCAGGGAAACAATTTCGTACTTGCAGCAATTGAAATAAAGTAGATCCTAATATGTACCTAATAGAGCTATTCGAAATATATCACTTCGAATATTAATCCGATTACTTCGATTCCATCAGGCCACTATAATGCTAATAGAACCTGTCAGGGAAGCAATTTCGTACTTGAAGCATTCAGATTAAAGTAGATCCTAATAAGAACCTCATAGAGCCGCTTAAAATATATCTCTTCGAATATTAATCCGATTAATTTGATTTCAGCGGGGCACTAAAATCCTAATAGAACCTGTTAGGGATGCAATTTCGTGCTTCGAGCACTACGAATGAAGCAGATCCTAATAGGTACCTAATGAAGGCGGTTAAAATATATCCTTTCAAATATTAATCCGATGAATTCGATTTCAACAGGGCACTAAAATCCTAATAGAAGCTGCTGGAGAAACAATTTCATACTTGCAGAACTTATAATGAAGTAGATCCTAATAGGTACCTAATAGAGCTGCTTAAAATATATATCTTCGAATATTATACCGAATAATTTAATTCTGCATATCGAACAAGATACCTGATAGAACCAGTCAGGGAAGCAATTTCGCACTTGGAGCATTTGAAATAAAGTAGAAGCTAATAGGTGCCTAATAGAGCCACTTGAAATATATCTCTCCGAATATTAATCCGATTCATGCGATTTCAACAAGCCACTCAAATCCTAATAGAACCTGTTACCATACTTGGAGCATTCTGAATAAACTCGATCCTAATAGGTACCTAATAGAGCCGCTTAAATCATATCTCTTTATATATTATTCCGAATTATTCAATTTCAACAGGGCACTAAAATAGCTAATAGAACCTGTCAGGGGAGTAATTTCGTACTTCGAGCACTACGAATAAAGCAGATCCGAATAGGTACCTAATAGAGCCGCTTAAAATATATCTCTTCGAATTTTATTACGATTGATTCGATTCCAGCAGGCCACTCAAATCCGAATACAACCTGTCAGGGAAGCAATTTCGTACTTGGAGCATTCAGATTAAGAAAGATCCTAATAAGTACCTAATGGAGCCGTTTAAAATATATCTCTTCGAATATTAATCCTATTAATTCTATTTCAACAAGCTACTAAAATCCTAATAGAACCTGTTAGGGAACCAATTTCATACTTGCAGCACTTAATAAAGCAGATCCTAATAGGTACCTAATAGAGCCGCTCAAAATATATCTCTTCGAATATTAATTCAAATGATTTAATTCTCCACGTCGAACAACATACCTGATAGAACCTGCCAGGGAAGCAATTTCGCACTTGGAGCATTTGGAATAAAGTAGAACCTAATAGGAACCTAATAGAGCCTCTTGAAATATATCTCTTCGAATATTAATCCGATTCATTCGATTTCAACAGGGCACTAAAATCTTAATAGAACCTATCAGGGAAGCGATTTTGTACTTCGAGAACTACGAATAAAGCAGATTTCAATAGGAACCTATTAGAGCCGCTCAAAATACAACGCATCGAATTTCTTTTTTTTATAATTTCATTTCGGAGGTCCAATAAATTACCTAATAGAACCTGTTCGGGAAGCTGTTCTGTACTTCTATTTCGAATAAAACAGATCCTAATAGTGACCCATTAGACCTGCTTGAAACACATCACTTCGAATTTTAATTCAGAAAATTCAATTGTGAAGGTCCAATAAAATACCTGGTAGAACCTGTTGGGGTTGGGGAAGTGATTTCGTACTTGGAGCATTTGGAGTAAAGTAGATCCTAATATGTTCCTAATAGAGCCGCTTAAAATATATCTTTTCGAATATTAATCCGAATAATAAGGTAATTCCCCACGTCGAATAAGATACCTGATAGAACCCGTTAGGGAAGCAATTTCGTACTTGGAGCATTTGGAATAAAGTAGATCCCAATAGGTTCCTAATAGAGCCGCTTAAAATATATCTTTTGGAATATTAATCCGAATAATAAGGTAATTCCCCACGTCGAATAAAATACCTGATAGAACCTGTTAGGGAAGCAATTTCCTACTTGTAGCATCTCGAATAAAGCAAATCTTGATAGGCACCTAATAGATCCGCTTGAAACACATAGCTGCAAATTTTATTCTTGGTCATATCGTTCCGAAGGTCCAATAAAAACCTAATAGAACCTGTTAAAAGAATAATTTTGTACTTAAGACAATTTCCAGCAAAAGAATACCTCATTGTACCCACTTGGATCCTGCTACAAAAATTTAACAAAAGAACATAGGTACCGAATAGAACCGGTAAGAAACCAATTTCCGATAAGAGTTCTATCAGAAACTAGTTAGCACCATGTAAGATTCCATCTAAGACTTAACTAATTACTAGTGAACTCTTACAGATTTGATTAGCGAAAAGTGTATCACCAAAGATAATTAGAAAATTACTAATGTCATTAGTAGGGATACTTGCTGATGCAATGCTAGATAGAAACTAATTGCTTCATAAAAATAAACAAAATTCACTTAGGACTGTATATAATTCAAAAAAGGTTATGAAAAATAAAAACACGAAACAGAGAAGTTAAATGAAATAACGCGATGGTGAAACATTCTTAAATCTATTGAAATAATACGACCATATTGTGAAATCGATGACGTGACATCGCCTGTCTCGATTTTAAAAACATAGACTTGTTATTGTTTGAACAAAATTACAATAAATAAGAATTTTTTACAATCTTAAAATGACAGTGAATCAACGGCCTACAAATGATTTACACACATTCAGGGTCTTTATGCGGTACATTTCAACAGAGTTCTGCTCACGATTTTAAAATATTATTCGGTTGTACATTTTCTAATTTTCTATAGAAAATTGGATAATAATTATATTTTTCTGAAATAAAGCTAATAATAAAAATATTCTCCAAATTTTCTATATTGATCATATCAAGTTTTCCAAACTAAAAATTGAAATGAAGCTGAAAATTGTATAAATTCCCGAAACTTTCTATCATTACTTTGAGAGAAGATAGTTATAAACAATAATCAATTGTCAAAAAAATAATGTTTGTTAACTTGCATTAATTATTTTCTCACTTTCAGTGAAAACTTGGCGAAAACTGGAAATTTTCAGAATAAACCGCAACTTTCTGGTATCATTCAAAGAGAATATACTTAAAAATAATATTAGATTGAATAAACAATTATGATTCTTCACTTAAATTAATAACTACCTCTCTCGAATTGAAAAGTGAGCAAAAAGTTAAAATTTGTAGAAAAAACAGCAAGTATGTAACATTATCATAGGAGAAGATAGTCGAAACGATGATAATTTATTTGAACAGTTATTTTTTTTGAATTGCATTATTCATTATCCTGCTCTAATTGAAAAGTGAATAAAAATATGTATATTTCAGAACAAACCGCAACTTTCTAGCATTATTAAAATATGATATTATTAATCATAATGATAAATTGTTTAAACAATTTCTTTTGTTTACTTGAATTAAGCATTACCTCAGTTTTGTTGAAAAGTGGACACGAAGTGTAAAATTTTAGAGAAAACTTCAAATTTCTAGCATTAATCTAAGAGAATATTGTTACAAATAATACGAAATCGTTTGATAGTTATAGCTCTTGAATTTAGTTAACTATTTTCTTGCTCTAACTGGAAAGGCCACCATATTGTATCCTCAATTTTGAATGATGGAATTTTGTGTTCCGATTTGTAATCAGCTACCAAAAAATCACCTCAGACGTTATGTTCAACTAATTAACTATTTCTGATTAGTCAAGATTACATTAATTATACAAAGTGTCACCCGCAAGCGGTTTCACAATTTAATAATAAAAAATAAAAAATAATAACTTTCTTCCACGTGACGAATTAATTATTTTAAAACCATGAGATATAATCTATTAAAGAGTTTAGTGTTGGGGTAGTTTGAGAACATGTATTATTACTTAATGATTTTTGTTTCAATAAAGAGGTTAGCACACTTCAGTGAGACGAGGCAAGGGATTGGAATTTGCGCGATTACCAAATTCGTAGCGAATCAAACAGTCGCGTACCCCACTTTTACGAGAAGAACTTCTTCGCTTCTCGAACCCCACTTTATCTCGGACGGCCGGTCAACGTTTCTATATCCCCATTTTTCGCAAGAGTCTAATCGCCGCTTCGTATGCCCCTCTTTTCGTGCATTAGCTAATCAGCAACAGAGCTCCCCCGCTTCGGGTTCCGCGTACTGGCCGAGTATATAAATATGGGCCAATCTCGCATTAATACTTGGTACATTTTGGTTGCCGATGGAGTTACTTTGTGGAGCTTCGCTAAAAAGAAATCAATGTCTCAAGTACCGACATCTCCAGCCATGCCTCGACACACCGGTGTCGGATTCCAACACGTCACAGCGTAATTACGCAGATTATTCATTGAAAAACACTCCTTATCCAACCCCTTTCCCGCACATCTGATTTGTTTACTTACATGAGTTCCTGTATGGAAAAATTTCATTATATAACATAGTTTTATTTTCAGCCTATTTTACCGTTAGTTGACAACTTGGTTACGGGTCCACAACGAGTTTCAGCAGAACGCCTCTTTTGAGGACTCAGCCGGTACCCATTATCTGAAGTCCCAATGGGTTCCAATAAAAGGTGTATTCCACGGGGACCACTCCTCATCCCTTTTGTTTTCCTTTTTTTTTTTCCAGCCTTCCTGCCTTCCAGGCTATCAAATCCCTTTGCTTTTCGTGACTCTGTTTCTTCTCATTTAAGGAAACCACCACCGGATTAAGGTCTCATGGAAGCCAAGGTCCCAGAAAAGAAGAGGTGTCGCACTAATCTTCGAAGAAGGTTAGCGCTGAAGCGTCGTGGAGCGGCCAACGCACTAAAGAGGGAGGAGGAGGAAAAGACCCAGACGATTCCACCAAAGGATAAAGTGACCAGTGAAAGTATTTCCCCCATTTCCCAGTGCTAAATTGCATGAGTTGAAAGCGGTGAACCCGTAACCGCCCCACTGATCACGGCAACATCGAGGAGTGCGTGCTTTCCCAGTATACCAGGGAAGCCACCCGTCAGCGCGTCACTCAGTTACCGGTTCCCTGCCACGTACGCTCACCTTATCCCCCCAACTTCCTGCAACGTTCCAGGATGCCATAACTACGCACTTGTCTCCAGAGTTTCTTTCACGCATGTAACACCGACCCTTTTTGTTATCAGACCGTAGTCAAATATCCCCTGTGTGATGGGGCTTTTTCAGTGCGCTATCCGCAGCGGATAAGCTTTTCTTTAAGAAGAAGTTTCGACCCCTAGTGACTCTTGACCATCATCGAAAAGGGGACGCGAGTGAACTGTGAGCCGAATTCGATGAATATCACCACCCCACGCCGACAAAACTGTTTCCCCTATCCGACATCTATTACCCCTGAGTCCCAGGGCGTTGAAGATTGACACTTTCGACGATCCCGCCAAGTATCTCGTCCTGGAAATGCTCTATTTTTGGCCAGCTCTATTTCCGCTCTATTTCCTACAACTAATGCCCCTTACGACCCTACATCGCTTGATTCAAATCAGTGACGACTCGTTTTACCTCAAAACGCTGAAAATACAGTCATAAAACAAAAAGCCTTTGGTAAAGATTCAAAAGATACCAATACTATAAAATATCATTTACTAGGATAGAGGATTCTGGTTTACTTACGTTTGCAAAAAGCTTTTTCTGCAAACATTAGGTTTTAACAAGATATGAACATCTTTTTTGTGAAACTGCGTCACGAAAAATGTTAACAGTGTGAAAGTTTCCAGAAACACAATGCAAATCATGAGCAATCAGCAGATAATCTAAGTGAATATTGTGATTGCGATAATTCTAAAGTTCAGCAGCAACATGTTTGGAAAGGAAAAGCATCAGGTGAGAAATATAGATAGGATGCCTCGTCTGATAAGTGGGATGCTGCTAATTAGCTAATGTTAATCAAAGTTGAACAGTTAAGAATTTAATTAGGAAATGTCGGATGTTGTTGGTTTACAGGTCTTATTTTTAATCCTTTAACAGGATTAATCTGTATAATTGGTATGTTCCACTGGTGTATCTTCTTCCAACCCTTACTTATGATTAGCTGATGTTAATTGATGTTGACCAGGTAAGAATTGGAATAGAATCAAATGCAGTTGCTATACTGGACCATTATATCAATAAATCCGACATCTTCTAATTGGATGCTGTTAATGTTTGCTGCAGCGCAGATCTGGAGAAAGTTATAACGTTGCATAGAATCGTGATATTCAAGCGAGTTACTTTCAAAAAATTAACAATCGTTTTCCAGTAGAGCCTGTTTTCTGTTGGGAAAAAGCAAAAAATTGTTAACCTTCGGCTGTACTTTGGCTTGAAGCCATTGCTGGAGGGAAGAAAGAAGAAACCACAATTGTTTTCAGTTTACAGATGTGTATAGGTGATATGATTTAGTTATGTTGTAGATGAAACGAACTCAAGGTCTTGTAAACGTCATGTTTAATTTTGGTAGTTTGTTTCACGATAAATGATATTTCATTAGATCTGCGACATAGTCTACAAACATTGTAAATTATAAAAATTCTGAAGAAGTTTTGAGTAACAATGAAGTAAAATAATAAGATAGCGACCAGTATATATATCAGTCTAAAGTTACAAAATCCACCAGTTACTTTGCACAAAATCTAACAAGAAAAAATGAAGAATCTTATTGAAACTCCACTCCTTACCTTCGCCGTTTTCATTAATCTTAGTGGTAAGTTTGCCCGAGTACAAACAAAACAGAAGTGCAGTTTTTCTACGGGTAATTTCCAAGCAGATAAGGTTGAATTTTTTCGCATCAAAATAAAACAAGATTCAGTAGAGTAGACATGGCAACCATTTCCAATGTGGTCGGTAAATCTCAACTCGTAAAAGTAATTTTTGTTGCAGGTAAAGAATACTCTGAAATCGCTGAGAAGATTAATTTTTGTTTTTTCTGTGATATAATATAAATCTTGATGTAAATGTGAAATAGGAAATCTTTCTGAAATTAAACATTTTTCAACTTTAAGCTAGATTCCGAAATACACAATTATCCTTATGAATTCCTTTTCAGTTCAAGTTTAGAGGTTCCATTCTCATTGCTTCGGTTTAGAATTACGTAATGTTCAATTTTAAGATTATTATATGATCTTCCTGAAATCGGATATCTTTATTTCCTTTTTACAGAATTAAGTGCTTTGGGAAACGAATCTGGTCCATCCAGTCCACATCATAACTCACCTGAGCCAGATCCTGACGTACCAGATTGGATTTTCTATTATAAAACTCGACAAGTTGGAGTATGGCTAGATGATGCTGGAAAAGTGGCAGCAGTTGGCTTGAAAGCAGGAAATGTAATTCCAGATGACCATGATCGCATGAAATACCACATTTCAACCTATATGGAATATGATCAAGATATATTTTTTTTGGTGTACACATTACATGATGGATACATTGCAGGAATTGAAAAAGGAACGTGGAATGATTTCCCAAGTAAGCATTGCCTACGATATCTTGAATTTGTGAACTCCTAAAGAATTTGAAATTAAAATTTTTCCATAATACATTCCGACTCAGTAGGTGATTATAAAAACTTTTATTTTCTATTTTTACTATATATATATTCTTTTTTTGGAAATATTTTTGTCTTCTCACGAAGGAGGTCCATCCCGGCGACCAACGAAGACAATAATATATCTGCACAGAAGAATTTCCTTGTGGGAAACTCCTGCTAAAAAAGTCATCGCAGTTCGCCTTGAAGATAGAAATATAATTCCAACTGCCAGTGAATACGTACTATACGATATTCAGTCCCATGTGGCTCATGAAGCTAACGCAGTTTTTATGGTATTTTCATTACGTAGTGGATATATTGTGGGAGTTCTGCTGTTACCTTCAATATGAAATACTTTATCACGAGAATAATAATCTATATACAAGATTAATAATAAAAACGTATGAAAATTGTGTATTACTTCTCTGATGTATATTTCTGAATAAAAACATAATTGACTAGAAATTACTTCTACTTATAATGACGTTGAGGTTGATGAATAGCGAAAATGAATTTTCGCATTTACTAATTCAATTAGTGAAAAATATTAATGTTGACTGGATTCGAAACCCGACCAGAGCCAATTCGTGGCACCGCACCTACTTCACTGATTCTTCCGAAACTTAGAATGTTGAAACAATAGCTTGTATGGACTATTGTTTAAAGATAAAAGTTATCTACTTGTATGCCCATATTTAAAAGGACTGTAGCGAGTGTACAACTCGGAATATATATTATGGCTGTCAAAAATGGCGCACATAATAAGAAAAATTAAACTTCATTTTAAAAATTGGAAAATGTAGAATAGACCACTATTGAAAATATATTTGAATTTTATTGGCTTTAAAGTTTGTGAATGTATAATTCGAGAAAATTAGATTTTTAAAAGAATTCGGAAAAATAGAAATTTTCTCTGTTAACATTGATTTTTACATATGTAACTCATATTCGTTTCTTGACATATTTAGAAGCTCAGCGCTATCAGCGAGGATAAACATTACATCAGGAACGGTTTCAGAGATTTTGATAACAATTCCTAAGTAAGATAATGATTTGAATTATTTATAATTTGTATATGACTGAATATAATTTCGACGTAGCTTATAAGATACACATCAGTAGATGAAAAGATAAAAAGAATGGCCGACTGAAAAACATTCCACATAATTAAAAATGATTTAATCAAGATATTTGCCTGATGTATAGTAGTGTCCCAAATAAAAATTCGAAGTTTTGAATTTTGTAAACGCTACCCCCTAAAGTCTTTTCCTTTCTGAAAATTTGTAAACAAAATTTCGCTAGGCCGTTTTAGGTCTTGAAATGACCATATGACCGAGAAAACTCTTGAACTTCAAAGATACACAAAAGATATAGACTTTTAGGGCAAAGTCACGGCAGTCACTTTTTAAAATGAAATTTGTCACATTCACTTTAATTATTTGTAATTCACGTTGAACTCGAATTTCCTCAAATTTTCTCAAACTTCCTTGAATTCTTTTAAATTCACAGCAGTTTCACTGAAATCAATGAAATATTTTTGATTTTTCAAATTCTTTTGCAATACGCTTAATTTATTTGTAATTCACTCTCAATTCTTATTAATTGGTTATGAATTCTATTAAATTCTTTTTCGCTTTTCGACATTCTTTGGAGTACAAGGTAAATTCTTCTAAATTTACTCAATTCTACTGAATTCAATGGATTTTGTTATACTTCACTCTAAATGCTTTTTAATTCACCAGAAATTCTTAGACGTTTCAGCAAATTCTTATCGATGTCCTTAAATTTTTTAAATTCATTCCAAATTCAATTGATTCAATAAAGTTTGTTAATGTTTTCGTTTTCTTTTAAATTGACTTTACTCGTTTTTAATTCATTTGCAATCGGGCACCATTTCACGGAGCGCATTCGCAGATACGTCTTCCTTCTGCTGAATATAGTAATCTAAATTTGGCAATATAAATATTGAAAAGTATACAACCTAAGAATAATCCAGGAATGCGGCGAAATGGAGAGTGAAATGAAAATGACGAAACTGAAAAATGCTGAAAATTCGGGACAATGAAAAATTCAGGTTACAACACAAGTGTCCATTTATTGGAACAACGTTTTTACAGCATGACAAAAGATTCAGCAGATGACATGGCATCTCACATTTCAAAATTGAAAGGGTAGGTTATCGTCCAAGCTTTTAGGTAAACCAATATCAGAAATATCAAGAAAATCTTACATCGAGATTAAGAAAATGGAAAAGTAAGGAAACTGTTTTTTCTGTGAAACACCTAGACACTGAAAGCGCGAATTTAAGTATTTTAAGTGTAAGTACTTTAAAAACGATTACGACAAAAAAGATTCGCAGAATAAAAAAGAAAATGTTCCAAGTGGAGATTCTTTTACTGGTGAAATAGTGGCATCAGCCTTCGTGACAAAAGTTGATCATAAAATGTGGTTTCTCGATTCAGGAGCCAGTCGCCACATAAAAAATAAAAGAAAATGGTTAGAGAATTACATAGAGTTTGATTCCATTAAGCAGGTTAGGGTTGGAGATGTTAACAGACTAGCCTCCCATGGTCAAGGTCACGTCAACATTTTGTCATGCAAATGGAGAATGGTTTAAGAAGCATTTATCTGATGTTGTCTGATATTTCTGATGTTTAAAATTGTATCAAATGAAGTTCAGAGTTGTTCTAATAGAAAACAAACCAAAAGAAACCTCTCAAGCTAATTATGCAGTGGGCAGCAGTTTAAAGGTATGGCATGAACGACTGGCGCAACAAAATTGTAAACATGCGAAGAAAATTTTACAGAATCAAACAAGTAAAATCAAGGACGACAAAAGATTTTCTCTGCGACGACTGTACAGTTAGGAAAATGCACAGGCTCCCATTTCCTGAAAGCAAAGCAAAAACAACATGACCAGGAGAAATAATTCACTCTGATCTATGCGGTCCGATTGAAGAGGCATCGGTTGGAGGATCAAAGTATTTTCTACTTTCTAAAGATGAGTATTTGAATATGAGAACAGTTTATTTTCTACAGCAAAAATTCAAAGCTAAGGAAGAGACTGAAGTTTTTCTCAAATTTTCAAAAAACCAAATCAATGGATGTGTCAAAATTATAAGAACCAATAGTGGATTAGAATGTATTGATTGAACGCTGGAGAAAGGAGCAAGAACTGCCCTTCTTGCAAAGGATTTAAGTAAAAGTGCAGGAGGAAAGGCTATAAATTTGGTAGCATATAAGTTAAGGGGTTAGGGTCAGTCGCCAGGCAAAAAAAAAAACGATTTTTTTAGGTCCAGAGGTCCAAGAAAAAAAAGTGTTTTGCTGTGCGCATCGAAACACGACTGCATCATCTGAAACGAATAAATACAACGGGGTTAGTTAAAAAACGATATTCCATCTTACTGTTTCTCCACTTACTTAATTATTTCTACCTGCGCGAAACGAGGGTGAGCTGAATAAATAAAATATATTTAATAAAGTTTTATTAAATAGAAAGTTACGATTTCCGTTAACCCATTTTGTGGAACAGATTTATAATAAGACTATATGAAACTCCTTTTTCTTTTAGGTGTGGATCCATTGATCTCCAATTTAGAAGAAAGTAAACTCATTTAAATCTGAATTTACAGAAAACTAAAAAAATATAGTGAAGAAAAATTTTTATGACTCACTAATATTAACAGTTTTTGGTTGAGTTGAAAAGAACAAAGGTGTTACACTGTTACAAATTGATGTCTTTCTTCCTTCACTATAGATTTTGTTCGTTGGATCCTTGCCCGCTGAGCAAAACACTTCCAGTAATCCTTATGAGATGACTCCGAACTATTCCAATTCAATTTTGAAAATGCAAAGCTGCGATTTGGCATCTGCAATACAAAGATTTGAAAGGTATCCTCAGCATTAAATTATAATAGCCTTTAAAAGGCTAATCTGTTTCCTCAGCACCAAATCATATACCATCTACTGTACCTCGAATCCATAATCCTTCTCCACCTCTCCTCTCCTTACCTTACTAATAGCTTTGACTCTATGCCCTGTCCCTCCAGGACCCGTCCTCGTATATCACAAACCCATCTCATCTTTTCCCTTTTTTCTCTCTTTTCAAGTTACCCAAATAGCCTCTCGTCTTCTTCTTCCGAATTTCACCGAAGCATACTTGTGCTACTCTGCTTCCCTTTTTCCTTTTTAGCTTCTCTTTAAACCTCCAGGCTCTCTTAATATGTCTGGTTGCCATTTTGCCCCTTTCTAATTCTTCCCTTAACATGTATCCTGGGCAACTCCAACTAACCTCCATTACCATAACATAACACCGCACAAATCAACGCATGCAACAATCAAACCCTCATCTGCCATAGCACTTTTCTGTTAACTGAGTTAAAAGCTGCTATATAATATACGAACATTGCGACTAATTTGCCTGTCTTTCTTCCTAGATTCCTGTTAACCGAGTAGTTGAGTACGTAAATGTTATCTATAGTCCCCATTCCTTTTCTAAATCCCGTCTGATTGTGTGGGATACTTTCCTTTTCTTCTACCTGACTCTCTAACATTTTTCTTAGAATTTCTGCATATATTTTATAGCCCACTGACATGAGAGAGATCCCTCTGTACTCCTCTACCACCTTGCTATCCCCTTTCTTGACAAGCGATGCCACCAGCCCTGTCATTCACTCTTGTGGCCACCTTTCTTCTCTCCAGACCTTCATACAGATCTACCACATTCCTTCCCTAACCTCTTCGCCTTCATACTTCATCGCTTCGTTCTCCATGCCACCTTTCTCTGTAGCCGTGTTTCTTTTTGGTACATCTATTGCCTCATCCACTTCTTCTCTAGTTATTTCGTTTCCTCCCTCCATTTCTCCTTGGACTATCCTTTTATTCTCCCCCCCCCCTTTATCCTATTTTGCTCTTTTCCTAGCAGAACATTGAAAGAATCCGTCCACTCACCTATTTCTATTTATTCATTCACGCGTTTTCTTCTTCCTCTTCCCCTATATATTACATCCCTGCCTTCTTCGACCACCTTTTCTACTTCATCCTTGTATTTCTCCTTTTCCCGTTGCCTTTTTCTTTCTAGCATACACTCATGTTCTCTTTCTTTCCTATTTTTCTCCCCCTTTTCAATTTCCCCTATCCACCATTTTCTTACACACTTTTATTCTCTGTTTACTCTCCCTGCATTCTTCGTATCACCAGCCTCTCTTTTCCTCTTCTCTTTCTTCTTTTATACCTATCAAAGTATTATCAGATCAATTTGGACGTAATAATATGTAGGTACAAATGATGATGACAACTGGATAAGTAACAAATAAAATTTCAATTTTTTAAATCATGTGGTATATATTTGTTGATATGCCAAAACGTTCGAATGTCGTCCGCACGGAAATTTAAGAATTTATGAAAGCATGAGAATAACGTCTGGATAACGACTAAAAATAAAATCATTTCTATACTAAACGATAGAAAAATATATTCAAAAATATAAAAGTGTAGAAGAAATAGTCCTTATCCAGTTTTCATTCTCATACTTATAAAATGTACTTTCTTCGAGTGATAGGAGGAATGATTTTTACGCATTCTAGTCGCCATGGGTTTCGATAAAAAAAAGAAGCGCCATCTGCATCAATATACAATCGCAATAAAAAAATGATGAAACATTTCCGAATAATTACTTTAAATTAATTAATTTGATAAGTACATTTTTTTGAAAGATAAATATCCCACCAAGACCAACTTTAAATTTAATTTTTAATTTTTTCTGTCCATATTGTGGAATCTGCGATAAAATATTCATTGGTAAGGAATCTTGCAAATAAGGAACATTTTGAGATCTGAGATGGAAAATAATCCTCTTTTTACTCAATCTATTTGAAGAATAAATAAAGCGTGTTATGAGATTGAAGTTGTAAAACTTAGTAGATATAACAGTTTTTTATCAGATCGCTTCTCAGACCAATTCCTTGAAACATCAGTTTACTGTTCTCTATTAGAGTGACTATTTTGCGAAAATGAAGATCATAACTAGCATCTTATTTCTCGCATTCATGGGTGTCCTGTACGTTAAAAGTAAGTGCAATATAATTGTTGTAAAAAATATTGCATCTATGCTATCATGCATGTTTGCGTAAAAATATTGGCATCCAATTTCAATTGTTCAGTCCTAAAGTTTCAAGACATCCCAATTCTCCTTATTGAATTAAATTATTAATCAATAAAGAGAATTTATGAAAGTGTTGAAATTGTAACGCTTTGTCATAAGATTATGTGATTTTGAACTCATATTTAAAGTCTTGGCATAATAATTGTACTTGCATTATTACATAAATATATACATATATGTACAGAAAATATTTATAAACTAACAATCGTGGAACGAAGAAACCAGCCTTAGGACCGAAAAATCGATTTTCCGGTTTTTATTGATTCTGAGTAATAAAGATTTCCCTATCGAATAGAAAAATCCCTACTGTTCTATGATAAAAAAGTGAATTTTCTGGAGCTCAAAGTTATGAGGTGATCTTCCTTGTTGAGCTGCCTTCCTCTCACTTTGATCAGCTTTTTCTCATAAACTCTTTTTCGACCCTAATGCCGGTTTTTTTCGTTCACGTCACATATAAAGATTTCAGGATGTCCATTGAAAATATTTAGTTGTACGCGTTAGTAAAAGATGCCTGAAAGAATTATTATTTTCGTATAATTTGATTATTATTATGGATGCCAATATTTTACATATCTGGAAATGATAACTGTCTCTATGAATTTGTAAAGTCTTTTATTTGCTGATCCGTAGGAGATAACGCATGGCTATAAGAGACACCTGTTCTCAATGACAAGTTTAAAAGCTACTATGTAAAACAGAATTGTCAAATATTGTTAAATTTTGAAATAATTACGCAGGCTGACATGATTTTCAACCAAGAAACCAGACAATACTTATCCGGAGGTTATTGGTGCGCTGAATGCGAATCCGGCCTCACAATTGCTTCATCGCTTCAGGTTTTTGAGATATCCTTACCTAAACGTGCAAAAAACACTTTTTTATTATGTTCGGGGTTAAATTATAAGGCGAATTAATTTTTTTTCTGAATCTCGTTACTACATCTGAAAGGACCACTCAAACCCTTCAAAATCCTTTTTGAATTTTTCCGATATCTTGTTTTTTCTTGGAGGTCTCGTTCAATGAACTTGAGTACTTTCCCGTTTTCGTGAATACAACCTTACCGAAGAAAAGTTCATCCGGAAAGCAGAACCAAAACCTATGAACCTAAAGTAATTTATTTTTACTTGTTTCCCAATTGTTTTATTTCATTTTGCTGGAGTACGTGAAGTAGGTGAAAGAGCTGGAGTTGGTGGAGAAGCTAAAGTAGTTGAAGGAGTTGGAGGAGGTGTAAAAGCTGGAGGAGTTAGAGGAGCTGGAGGAAGTTGTGGATCTGGAATAGGTGAGGGAGCTGGAGTAGGCGGAGAAACTAAAGGAGGTGGAGGAGCTGGAGTAGGGGGAAAAGCTAAAATAGGTCGAGGAGCTGGAGGAGCTTGAGCATGAGAAAGAGCTGGAATAGGTGAAGGAGCTACAATAGGTGGTGAAGCAGGAGGTATGTAAAAGCTGGAGGAGCTGGAGGAACTGGAGTAGGTGCAGGAGCTGAAGTAAGTGGAGGAGCTGGAATGGATGGAGGAGTTGGAGAAGGTGGAAAAGCTGAGAGAGGTAGAGAAGCTGGAGTAGGTGAAGGAGCTGGAGTAGGCGGAGAAGCTAGTGTAGGTGGAGGAGTTGGACAAGGTGAAAAAGCGGAAATAGATGGAGGAGCTGGAGTATGTGGAAAAGCTGAAATAGGTAAAGGAGCAGGAGGAGCTGGAGTAGGTGGAGAAGATAAAGTAGGTGGAGGAGTTGAAAGTGGTGTCAAAGCTGGATTTTCTTTCTGCTAAATCTCGTTACTGCATCTGAAAGTACCCCTCTTACCCTTCAAAAGCCTTTTTGAATTTTTCAGATACCTTTTTCTTTCTTGGAGGTATCGTTCAATGAACTTGAGTACTTGGCCGTTTTCGTGAATACAACCTTACCGAAGAAAAGTTCATCCGGAAAGCAGAACCAAAACCCATAAACCCAAAACCTATGAACCCAAAGTAATTTATTTTTACTTGTTTCCGATTTGCTTTATTTTATTTTGCTGGAGTACTTGGAGTAGGTGAAAGAGCTGGAGTTGGTGGAGAAGCTAAAGTAGTTAAAGGAGTTGGAGGAGGTGTAAAAGCTGGAGGAGTTAGAGGAGCTGGAGTAGGTGCAGGAGCTGGAGGAAGGGGAGAAGCTGGAATATGAGGAGCTGTTGGAGGAGGTGGAAAAGCTGAAGGAGGTGGAGGAGCTTGAATAGGTGAAGAAGTTGAAAAAGCTGAAATAGGTGGAGGAGCTGGAGTAGGTGGTGAAGCTAAAGTAGGTGTAGGAGTTGGAGGTGTAAAAGCTGGAAGAGATGCAGGAAATGGAGTAGGTGCAGGAGTTGCAGTAATTGGAGGAGCTGAAATAGGTGAAGGAGTTGTAGGAGGTGGAAAATATGCAGGAGGTGGAGTAGGTGAAGCAGCTGGAGTAGGCAGAGAAGCTAGTGTAGGTGGAGGAGTTGCAAAAGGTGGTAAAGCTGAAATAGGTGGAGGAGCTCGAGTAGGTGGAAGAGTTGGAGGAGGTGGAGAAGCTTGAGTAGGTTGGAGGTGTTGGAGGAGATGAAAAAGCGGGAGGAATTGGAGAAGTTGGAGTAGGTGCAGGAGCTGGAATAAGTGGAGGAAGTGGAGGAGCTGGAATATGTGGAGTTGCTGGAGAAGGTGGAAAAGCTGAAGGAGGTGGAGGAGCTGGAATAGTTGGAGGAGAAGGAGAAGCTGAAATAGGTATAGGAGCTGGAGAAGGTGGAGGAGATAGATGATATGGTGGAGGTGGAATAGCTGAAGAGGGTGGATGAGCTGGAGTAGGAGGAGGAGCTGTAGTTGATGGAGAATATAAAGTAGGTAAAGGAGTTGGAGCAGCTGGAGTAGGTGCAGGAGCTGGAGCGGGCGGAGAAGCTGGAGTAGGTGGAGGAGCTGGAGAAGATGGGGGAGTTGGAGTAGGTGGAGAAGCAGATTATTTCTGCTTTTATATCTTATATATCAAAAGCCTGAGGTGATGGAGCAATTCTGAGGTCGGATTAGTATTATTGTTAATAATATTGTCTTAGAATAATGCTCGAAAATTGCAGTTTTTACACAAATTTTCCACGTTTTGTTCAATTTCCAATTAGAGTAGTTTTGAATTACAACAAGAAGTTTATTGCGAAGCGTACATACAAATTTGTATTGCACATATTTCAATATCAGCCCCCCCCCCTTCTACCCTAGAGATTTCGCCGGTAGTCCTTGTGATGCATTTAGAAAATTTAAAGAATATTTCAAATATGTTTTTTAATACATAAAAATATATTCAATAAAAAGAAAGAGATTGGTTAAAATATGATTCTCTAATGTCTGTTTATTATTTGTTCATAACTAAAGAGGCAAAGCAAAGTTCAACATTTCTGAGGAAACCGCAACTTTCTAGCACTTATCTGAGTGAAGATAGTTATAAACAATAATAAAATGATGAAACAATTAGTTTTGTTTAACTCACATTAAATACTACTATACGATGTGAAAAGTGAACAAAAATTTCCGAAAAAAAACCGCAACTACTTAGCATTACTAAAGGAGAAAATAGTTATGAATAATAATTTGTTTGAAAAATTATTTTCGCTAGATTGAATTAAGTTTTAACTCACTCCAAGTGAAAAGTAGACAAAAAGTTTGAAATTTCAGAACAAACCGCAATTTTTAGCATTATTTAAGGAGAATATTGTCAACAAACATGTATAAATTGTTTATACAGTAGTTTTCTTAAAGTAATGAACTATTAACTCACTCTAATTGAAAATTGGAAAAAGTGGAAAATTTTTGAAATAATTACGACTTTCTATCTCCATTCTAAGAGAAAATTGCTAGCATCAATAATAAATTATTTAAACCATTTATGTGAACATCTAACAAGCAGTATTAAGTAGCATTTTATGTATATAAATAAATAAATAAATTGGCATTACAAAAGTAAAATTTCATTCGTATTTTCTGACTAATTCTGAATAGAAATATTGAGCTTTAACTCGATTCAGCGAATATTGATGATTCTAAATAAAATTTACAAAAAGGTCTATTTTTCTTATGAAAAAAGTGTTAAACTTCATGGGGCTTGAGCCACATCTAAATATCTTTTTTTTTCTAATTTATTTTTGTGTGTCTCCGAACAAATTTACGGTCTATATGAATACAAATTCGAAAAAAAATTCCAATGCATTTTTGGACTACCCTATTATACAGCCACCGAGAATTTAGGCAATGGGGGTGTTTTTATTCGATAGGAGAAACCTTCGTTATTCAGAATGAAAAAATATCGGAAAATTGATTATTTGTTCCTAAGGCTGGTTTCATCGTTTCACGTCACATACGTTGACAAGTTTTTCTATGATTTTAATACGGATGATGCCATTTCAAATAAAAAACATTATTTTCAATGAAATAACTTTAAAACTGTACACAAAAAATTTATTTGACCAATTTTTTGAAATTAAATTAATTTCTACTGTCACCGAATTTTAATAACTGATGGCTTATTACTTCGAGAAAAATATTCTCTTCTTATGTACTGTTTAAAATTTGGAAAGTAAATTTTTTTATGACTAAAATCGTTACAACTTTTTAAAGGAATTTCGCTGTTGTCAAATAACGATATTTGAAGGTGTTTTACTTATTTTTGGAATTTAAAGTGTCTTAATGCTTTGAATTTGTATGTCATTGAAGAATGTTTCGTAATCAGGAAATGTCAAAAAGCTTTTTTTTTTTCGAAGCTACCCTGAAAAATTTATATTAGCAATTGGACTGTTAAACTGAAACCGCCAGGTAAATTAATTTGACTCACGTAAATTTATTGGAAGTCTTACAATTCAAGCATTTCAATTTATATCGATTCAATTTTGTTATATGAGCATGGCATTGATATTAATCTACATATTAGATATTTTGCTCTCACATTCCTAAAAGTAGAAAACATGATATGAAGCAGATGATTCTTGAAAACGAGGAAGAATTCATTACAAACCGGAAATGGGGAACTCTCTTACCTGAAGTACTGAAAAGTGTAATTAATTTGAAATCGACTGATGAACGCCATGCTTGCGTGCGTTAGCAAAATATGTTTAAAAAAATCAATCAATAATTTTAATTAATTTTAATATTTTCCTGAATGCCATTCTCTTAACGTATCCGGATAAAATACGCTGGGCAGAATGCAAGAAGGCAGCTCAAGTGGAACAAGGCCAGGCCATCACCCCGAAGAACATCGCGGTCCTAATAGTATGCCCGGAAACCAACCATGATACCATCCAAAAATTTAGTACAACCTTTGAGCCACTAAGATGTCGAAAACCGAAGTGCCCGACAAGGGATGCTTGTACCTTCTAATGAGAAGAATTCTTACCACTAAAAGATCAGCCTAAGATAAGATGAAGCAAAATCAACAATTGCTGAATTTATCTTTTCTGAAGAGGAGAGCTTTGACAAATCCCAAACCCACCAAGTTACCGGAAGCCGACAAGCCCGACATGCGACATATTCTGCACTGCTGAGGAGAAGGCGTGCAAATTGAAGAACTGGTGGATGAAAGTAGGTAAGAACACTTCAGTTCCCCTCACTTCATCTTTATGGATCTACTGTCCCACTCATCAATTATCCTACATCTCTTGCCCTCACTCACCCTTTTTCCCACACTTCCCCTACTTCCAATCTCTTAACTTCACTGTCCATCACTTCACCTTATTCCTCCTACTTTCCCTCGTCTCACTTCCCCTCCCGCTAAAGAAGAATAATGGACGGTGGTACACAGCTAGGTAAACAGAGCACACTTGATTGGAACTACAAGGGTTTCTGGCTGGGGCTAAAAAAAACCGAAAAACAAATGAAATCGCCTATCCTTTGTTTTGAAAAGCTAATCCTTTTTTTTTAAATATTACGGTTTCCGTATGATCCTAATTTTTCATGTTTTTAACTATTTCATTGTGACTGTTTTGATAACCTTAGGAATATAAATTAGGTATGTTGTAGATCAAGCGATCTCAAGGTCTTGTAAACGTTATGTTCAATTCTTATAGTTTGGTTCACGATAAATGATATTTCATTAAATTTGAGACATAGTCTACAAACATTGTAAGTTATAAAAATTCTGAACGAGTTTCGAGTAATAACGAAGTAAAATAATAAGATAGCGATCAGTTTATATATAGCAGTCTAAATTTTCAAAATCCACCAGTTATTTTGCACAAAATCTAACAAGAGAAATGGTGAACCCTATTGGAACTATACTCCTTACCTTCAGCGTTGTCATTAATCTTAGTGGTAAGTTTGCCCAAGCAAAGACAAAGCAGAAGTGCAGTTTTTTTGCGGGTAATTTCCAAGTAGATAAGGTTGAATCTTTTCGCATCAAAATAAAACAAGATTCAATAGAGTAGACGTGGCAACCATTTCCAATGTGGTCGGTAAATCTTAACTCGTGAAAGTAATTTTTGTTGCAGGTAAAAAATACTTTGAAATCGCTGTAAAGATTACTTTTTGTTTTTTCTGTGATATAATATAAATCTTGATGTAAATGTGAAAAAGGAAATCTTTCTGAAATTAAACATTTTCCAAGTTTAGTTTAAATTCCGAAATACACACTTATCCTCATAAATTCCTTTCCAGTTCAAGTTTAAAGGTTCCATTCTCAGTACTTCGATTTAGAATTATGTAATGTTTAATTTTAAGATTATTATATAATCATCCTAAAACAGCATATCTTTATTTCCTTTTTACAGAATTAAGTGCTTTGGGAAACGAATCTGGTCCATCCAGTCCACATTATAACTCACCTGAGCCAGATCCTGATGCACCAGACTGGATTTTCTACTATAAAACTCGACAAGTTGGGGTATGGCTAGATGATGTTGGAAAAGTGGCAGCAGTTGGCTTGAAAGCAGGGAATGTAATTCCAGATGACCATGATCGCAAGAAATACCACATTTCAACCTATATGGAATATGATCAAGATATATTTTTTTTGGTGTACACATTACCTGATGGATACATAGCAGGAATTGAAAAAGGAACGTGGAATGATTTTCCAAGTAAGCATTGCCAAAGATGTCTTGAATTTGTGAACTCTCAAAAAATTTGAAATTTAAATTGTTTCATATGACATTCAGACATAGTAGGTGATTATAACAACTTTTAATTTATATTTTTAATATAATTTTTTTTTTGCAAATCTTTTTGTCTTTTCACGAAGGAGGCCCATCTCGGCGACCAGCGAAGACAATAGTATATCTGCGCAGAAGAATTTCCTTGTGGGAAACTCGTGCTAAAAAAGTCATCGCTGTTCGCCTTGAAGATAGAAATATAATTCCAAATGCCAGTGAATACGTGCTATACGATATTCGATCCCACGTGGCTCATGAAGCTAACGCAGTTTTTACGGTATTTTCATTGCGTAGTGGATACATTGTGGGAGTTCTTCTGTTACCATGAATATGAAATTCTTTATCACGAGAATAATAATCTATATGCAACATTAATAATTAAAACATATGAAAATTGTGTATTACTTCTCTGATGTATATTTCTGAATGAAAACATAATTAACCAGAAATGATTTCTACTTATAAAGACGTTGAGGTTGTTGTATTGGCTTTAAGTTTGTGAATATATAATTTGAGAAAATTTGATTTTTGAAAGAATTCGGAAAAATAGAAATTTTCTCTATTAACATTGATTTTTACATATGTAAATCATATTCATTTCTTGACATATTCAGATGCTCAGCACTATCAACGAGGATAAACATTACATCAGAAACGGATTCAGAGATTTCGATAACAATTTCTGAGTAAAGTAATTATTTGAATTATTTAAAATTTGTATATGGCTGAATATAATTTCGACGTAGCTTATAAGATACACATCAGAAGATGGAAAGATAAAAAATATGGCCGCATGAAAAACATTTCACATAATTAAAAATTATGTAATCAAAATATCTGCCTAATGTATAGTAGTGTGCCAAATAAAAATTCCGAGTTTTGAATGTCGTAAACACTACCCCCTATAGTCTTTTCCTTTCTGGAAATTTGTATAGAAATTTTCGCTAGGCCGTTTTAGGTCTGAAAATCATCATATGACAGAGAAAATCTTGAACTTTAAAGATGCACGAAAAATACATATTTTTACGGTGAAGACACGACGATAGTCACTTTTTAAAATGAAATTTGTCACATTCATTCTAATTTTTTTTAATTCTTTTGCAATACGCTTTAATTTATTTGTAATTCACCCCGAATTCCTATTAAGTGATTCTGAATTCTATTATATTCTTCTTGACCTTTCAGGATTCTGTAAAGTACACAGAAATTCTTCTAAATTCACTCAATTCTACTGAATTTAATGGAGTTTCTTATACATCAATCTGAATGCTTTTTAACTGACCGGGAATTCTTAGGCATTCCATCAAATTCCTTTCATCTTCCTTCTGCTGAATATAGTAATCTAAATTTGGCAATATAAATATCAAAAAGTATACAACCTAAGAATAATCCAGGAATGTAGAAAAATGGAGAGTGAAATGAGAATGATGAAACTGAAAAATGCTGAAAATTGGGGACAATAGAAATTTCAGGTTACAAAACAAGTGTCCATTTATTGCAACAACGTTTTTACAGCATGACAAAAGATTCAGCAGATGACATGGCATCTCACATTTCCAAATTGGAAGGGTAGTTTATCGTCTCAAAGTTTTAGGTAAACCAATGTCAGAAATATCAGGAAAATCTAACATCGAGATTAAGAAAAAGGAAAAGTTAGGAAACTGGTTTTTTCTTAACGCTTAGACACTGAAAGCGCGAATTTAAGTATTTTAAATGTAAGTATTTTAAAAAACGATTACGACAAAAAAGATTCGCAGAATAAAAACGAAAATGTTCCAACTGGAGATTCTTTCACTGGCGAAATAGTGGCATCAGTCTTAATGACAAAAACTGATCATGAAGTGTTGTTTCTCGATTCAGGAGCCAGTCACCACATGAAAAATAAAAAATAAATGGTTAGAGAATTGCGTAGAATTTAAATCCATTAAGCAGGTTAGGATTGGAGATGGTAACAGCCACGCCAGCCATGGTCAAGGTCACGTCAACATTTTGTCATATGCAAATGGAAAATGGTTGAAGAAGCATTTATCAACTGTTATCTAATGTTTAAAATTGTATCAAATGGCTTCGGTTGGAGGATTAGAGTATTTTCTACTTTCTAAAGTTGACTATTTGAATTTGAGAACAGTTTATTTTCTACAGCAAAAATTTCAATAATGTATTCGAATTTATCAATTGAAGGCTGGAGGAGCACAACTATGTTTGAGGTAAAACGCCCATTGAATTGTGGTCACAGATGAAGCCTGTATTATAAAATTAAAAAGTTTGTGGTACGGAAGTCTGTGTACACACTCCAAAGCAACAGAGACTGAAGATAGATGCTGAAGCTCGGAAAGGCATATTTGTAGGTTATAACGAGAACGTCAAAAAATTCGAGGTAGTGTTCGATGATGGAGAAAATCTTGAAATACGCAGAGATATTATTCTTAAAAAGGAAGGCATATCGAAGGAAAAAATCGCAGAAGAGAAAAGATGATGATCTTCATACTCAACAATATATGCAAGAAGCACCAGAAGTACCATTCTAAAATGAAGCTCAAGATGAACAAGGCCGTTACGAGTTACATGATAGAAGGGAAATTCAGAGAACCCATGAGATTCGTGCATTACGACATGGACCTTCGAAGACACACTTCGTTCTAAAGAGTTCAAAAATTGAAAAAAGCAATGCATGAAGAAATGTGATCGGTCGCAAAAAACAACACATAGATTTTAGCAAAATTGTTGAAAGGGCAAAAATCGATGGATAATAATCCAGGGTATTTCATGTCAAGCGTGTAGCCGATTGAAAAGTTGAGCGATACAATGCCAGACATGTGATTCGAGGTTTTACGCAGACTTACGGAACTAATTATATAGAAACCGTTAGTCCTGTAGTGAATTTCGACTCCATTCGCATGATTCTCTCTTTAGCATCACGGCTGAATATGCGAATTCAACAATTCGAAATAAAAACAGCCTTCTTAAATGACAATTTAGATGAAGTTTTTTTTCATGGTGCAGCCGAATGGGGATGGAGATGGAGCAGACCGAGTTTGTAAAGTGCAACGAAGTTCATACGGATTGAAGCAATCAGCTTGTTACGTTTGGTTTACACTTCAAAATAGGAGTAAGCACTCAAATTGTTGTTTACAATGATGCGGACGTCGCTGGTGATAGTTTAGCTAGATCGACTCGAAAAAGTTCTACTAGGCTCACAGAAAAACCTACCACCTGTTTACATCGAAAAGCAGAGTTCTATTAAATTAATTTAATAAAAAATCCCATAATTTCATAGAAGAACAAAGCATGTGGACGATAGATATCATTTCGTTCGCGAGAAATATAAGGAAAAGAAATTTACTTTAAACTATGTAAAAGCTGAGGAACAATTAGCAGAAATTTTAACTAAACCTTTGAGTGGGCAAATAAATAAACATGTACGTAATTCAATTGAATTAAAAATCCGAAGTAGGCTAAAGTGAATTATGTCAACTCAATGTAGGAGTATTAATAATTAATATAAAAAGTAAATCGAAATTTAAATTCATGTTCTGGATGGCGTTATAATCTTTCGTTCTGTTTCGTCGCTTAAACAAATATTTGGTTAGATTCGATTTATTCCGTCAGTTTCTGCGTTGCTTTTCCACTTTTAATAGCACGTGTCATGTTGATAATTTTTTATCATATAATAATGTTTTAAGTATTAGGCAAGTCAATATCTATCTATAAACGAGTGTTATTATTTTTAGTTACCTAAACACAACACTACCGGTTTAGTTACTACATCCTCCACCAGCACCTCCACCATCACCGCTAGTATCTCCACCAGATGAACTATCTCCACTACATAAGCGCTCCTCCCTCGCGGGGTTGCTAGTCCCCCATCGGACACCTCCCCAGGTTGCGAATAGGGGAAGGCCTCCCAGATATAGGTGGTACCGGGGAAATAAAATACCCGGGGTGGACAAAAACCAGCTAGGGAAGGAACACCGAATTAAAACCAGCCATGATTATGTATGTAAAAAACAATATACGCCAAGGGAGTAGCAACCTCCCCACTGATTGCGATCGGGTTCCAGCCCCGGTGATCAGTGCCGGTTGCATGTATTTGGGGGAGAACCAAACATACTTGGAAAAGAGCCTGTATGAGGAGCTTGGAGGTCCTTTGAAAGTGACGGAGGAGGTGGAAGTGTCGGTCAACAAGATGGACATCGCAGAAATGGATGCCAAACTCTCAGAGACGTGTGGTCTCTTTGAAGAGTTACGAGGGACTATAAAAGAAATGGTGGACTTTAGCAGCACGGAGAAGAATATGTGGCTTCCAATTAGGGATGGGATGGAACGAGCAGAGCGACTCATGGACGAACTGCGCGATCTCTCTATGAGGACCGAAGGGCTTTATAGGGATGTAATCAAAAATGTTGGATGAACTGCCAAAACGAGAGCTATGATCCGAAAGGAGAAGGAAAAGAAGAAGACAGAAGAAATCTGCACTCAGAATGATGAAGCCGTGGCAGCTCCCACTCTCCGTGATAGAAAGCGAGAGAGTGTGACCACCTTGAGTCCAGTAGAGATGAGTCCTTCCAAGCCGAAAAGTAAAAAGCTGAGGACACGTAACGCTTCAGCGCCAACGACCTAGACACCAAAAAAGGTGGAGAAAAAGCCAGAGTCTGCACCGAAACGAAAAAAGAAGCAGAAGAAGAGGCAGATGCGAGCTAGAACCGACGCGGTCCTTATCAAACCGACCGAGTGACTTAGCTACGCGACGGGCCTCAAGTAGCTTAAGAAGAAGGTGAAACCTGACGTCCTTTGCGTAAGAATCATCTGAGTCAGGCAAACGAGACACGGCGAGGTTCTAGCAGAACTGGAACCTACATCAAAGAGCAGAGCTGAGCTGTCGGCAGCCATCAATGAGGCGGCTGGTGACGGTGGTAGCGTACGTGAGCTTGTCCTTCGTACCGCGGTCGAGATTCTGGACCACGACACGACGACAGATATCCATTGTTTTAAAAATTAAAATTTTGACTTAATTCTTCATTCAAGTACAAGGGAATATTGTTTTTTAACCAACACCGTTCTATTTTGTTTGTTTCAGATGATCCAGTCGTGAGTTACAAGCGCGCACCACAAAACTCTTTTTTTTACCTCTGGCAGATTAACTATAACTTGCTTCTTTATCATAATTTTTATCCTAAAAAATTACTGTACTTTCTCGTAATATGTGTTTTCTGAACTGTAGAACATTTGTCAATAAATAGTAAGACCTGTTTTCAAAACAAAATCTTTAAAAAATCATGTCTTTTTTGGCCTTGTAACTGACCCTAACCCCTTAAGGTGGGGTGGGTATCCTGCCCTGCGCAAAAGAAGGCGGAGGCAATAAGGTGCTACCGCTGTCTAGGCTTCGGCCACATAGCAGCGAACTGCGAGGGTCCAGGTAGGACCAAATCACGCTGTCCGTGTGTCAAAGAGGGGAAATACATCTGTAATATGCGAAAGCACACCGCGGTGCTACCTCTGCGCCGCAAAGGAAGATAAGCCCCGGACAGACCATCTTCCGGTGACAAGGTGTTGCTTGAGGTTCAGATAGGTAGCCCCGCTAAGGAAGCCTCTTGGACGTGCAAGCTAACATCGTAATGATGATCTAATTAAAATCTTTTTTGTACATTTTTATATATATATATTATGATTATTGTAGTAATGATATCAATATCACGACACTACCGAGAAGTGCGGACCCTTCTCGATGTGTGTTAGCACATTTTCCACTTTCACGCGTAAAAAAAACTACATTAGCGCTCCTATATAAATAATAAAATTATTACCATTTAAATTTTAATTTAGCCAACATAGTTATGCGCATACGTACTGAATGCTAGATGCAAACAGAGAGAATGCACCTGCATTCTTACGCGATAAGATAGGTGAATAGAACTTTGAATTGACCACCAATTTAGCTGATCTAATGGTGTACCGACTTAGATGTTACACAAACAGTTTTATTTGAAATTCATGGGCCCGTCGCTCAGCCACCCCCAATATACCTAAACTTCTAGAAAGATCTAGAAAATGGGGATTCTCCTGACCCTCTGCGCCCACCTAGATGGGACCTTTAATTCTTGGCTGATAGAGTAGAAACTTACATCATCGACTGTAAAAGAAATTTCGGCCCGATTCATACTTACCTGGCGGAAGGTTATCTACACACCTACTTCACCGACTGAAGGTTGTAACAGGTTAAAATTGACATACCTGTCACTTCAATTAAAATCCAACATGCGAGATTGAGAAACTTAAAATTGTGACCAAGAGCGAAAGTCACATCTCGAACAGAAGCACTCACCGAAAAGGATTGTTAATTTTGGTTACTGATTCCTGGAAATACCTGTTTTCATGTTACCTAACCCCCACCTGTCAAATCTGAGATCAACGACAACAACAACAGAAGCCAGGGACAAGTCGTTGCATCAGATGTTTGCGAGGAGTTACTAACACACCCTGGATAAAGTACCTATCACCAACCATAGTCCAACCATCCCACGTCTCCATGGTAAACAATTTCCATCCAAAATGGCGGGCCTGGAATTCACTGCCTGGTTAACATCGTACCTGGCCGCAACCTTCCACTGGTCTATCAGAGCCACGTCACGAAGGCATGACGTCACGATGCTCAGACTGTAATGAAGGGATCGGAATCCTGAGGAATGTGAGCTCATTGGTCGTCGAACTGACTATCGGGCGAATCTATCAACCAAGGAATGCAGCCATCATGGAGGACCTGGTACCGAAAATCAAATTACGTAAATTGTAAAACCCGGTAATCATGCACCATCGTACAATTTTAGATGCAACTAGGAATTCTTATTGTCTTAATTATGCTCTGACTAGCATAATATGTATTTCTATTTGAGATTAATTGTTCAAAGCACCGACGAAACATTTTTAATGCGCGTGCGCGTTCCCGTCTGGTCGAGGTTAGGTCATTTGTCACATTTAGCGGAACGAAAACATTCAGAATGAGGCTATATCTTCTCGATCAAGAGTCCCAGGTGCAAAGTCTATCCTTTTATTTATTTATTTTCTTTGACCTGAATCAAAATATTATTCGATTGACACTCAGTAAAATCACTTGTTGTTAACTATTAGTTCGTGATTTGTTTTTATAGTAGGTTAAATAATGTGTTGTGAAGGACAGAAGATACCATGTAATGTTTGGTTGATACTTCGCATTTAACTCCATTATAACTTTGAATTTACCGCCCTGATTTTTGAAGCTCGAGAAGTTTGGAAACATTCCAAGTCTCCCTAAACTTTGATTCGCTCAAGTTTACTAAGCTCATGACACGGATTTAGAATTAGATTTAGCTGGATACGAGAATTTTATTACGCTTATGTAGTTTTGCTAAAAATAGTTCTTTAATTTCATTTAGTAACTTTTTTTTAGTTAACAGTTCCTCTACTAGGTGCGCTGTAGTCTGAAACTCGGTAAACTTCGATTTCCGATGTAAACCTTAGGATTTAGCGTAAAATATTGTGGTCTCAGTAGTACCTATCAGGTTTATGTTAATATTTTCGCTAATATTGTCACGGAAATCAATTACACCGAAATCAGTTAATCTACGATCAGTTTTAGTTCATAGCTTGCCCAGTAGATGCGCAGTGACTTTATGTATGTGAACGCGCCTTCGTGCGAGCACCCTTCGAGTTCACGGCTTTGGTGCCTCGCATGAATCTGTCACTTTCGTTCTTGGTTCTCGACCGGCGACACCCACCACGTTTCGGTCATTGTAGAGCTGTATTCCTCTGGATTTATATTGACTGGATTACAGTATGTTTTTCTTTTGATTCACTTGAGGAATTATTGAATGTTTTTGGACTCGTTTTTTTTTATATTATATTGAATTTTACTGCAAGGAAAATGGCCCAGGCAAATTTTTTTATATTCCTGCAAGCGACGCAATGAGGGATCTTGGCCAAGCTTGTGGAATTTGCTTCGATCCAACCTTTGCCTCGCTTGGCCCCTTTCTTGAGTGCTCTTTCATGGTCCTAGTTTTGTCGCTAGTCAAGTCAGTGCGCAGTGATAGTTCTACTCTTTAACTATTTTCTTTTGGGTTACCGCACTAGAATTATTCCGTGAGATTTTATTTGCTCCGATTTAATATAATTGCCACATGTTCGGGATTTCGTGCCGACGACCATGTGGTCGCAGTACAATCGCTTTTGCGGAATTTTCATATTGATAGTAGCCCTTGAGTCGTTTTAGTTATAGCTAATCTATCGCGAAAATTTTCAATAATGTTAATGCCTTAATTTTTCGAGTTGTCGGAAATAAAATACTGAATTATAGTCTCCCTTTTCTTTATACGTATTTGGGCCGTTGTAATTTCAAGAATCACCCCTGAGATTCCATGTTCCTTCAGTTTTATTTTCTTTCAGGTTCCAGGTAAAATTTAATGAACGTCACTGTAAAACTGCCGGGAAATTTAATTGATCTATTCTTCCTTCTTTTTTGTGTGACAACGGGCCTGGCTGGCGCCCATAAAACATAACGCTATGCACGTATACCCATACATATACGTATATAGATGCGTATATGCTTGCGTATACTCTCCTATTGAAAACAGCTATTCGTTTGGGGGTCAATGAACTACCTTCGCAAGGTATATATGCTTACTTTATCGACGGAAGGCAATTAAGGTTCCGACATTATCGACAGAACGTAATCTGGATTCCGGTATTCCCGTTGAACGTATCTCAGACTTCTACCTCATCATCAATTGGCAATGTGTGCTTCTACCCTATCATCAGCCAGCAATGTAAATTCCTACTAGGTATCGGATCAATGTCGGTTATAAATGGAACTACTTTACAGACCAGTGGTACGTTAGCAGGGATATGAAACATTATCGTATGTCGGTAAATGACTAGTCGCTGGTTTATTGGTCTACGTATACTACTGAAAGAGCACGAAGAACCTTGTCGTAACTGTAGCCTTAGGAAGGCTCTGAAATAGATTTTAGAGACATCAATTTCAATCTAAACTTTTCTATTTTTGTATTTTCAATATGAGAATATAGATTTCTTTTTTTTTAACTATGCCTCCAGTTAGAAATGCATCCTTCTAGAGTTAACTTTGATAGATTTACTGAAAACAGAAACTCATAAGTGATTTTCAGAATGAAATAACTATTACTTTCGCGGAAATTTTTGCCGTCAAATGATATATACTGTACACCTGGCCAGTAAATATAATTTGTTTTCAACAAAAATAACAGTCAAGTATATTACTTCTTAATAAAATTCAATATATTTTTTTAAGAATTATGCAAATGAGATAAAAATTACACATTTGGTAATAACAATACGCGGGAAACTCTTGGCCCGGAAAACTACTTTTATTTTGAAATTTTATAGCACGTAAATTCCTTCCAGAAAAGTAAATAATATAACCTGGCTTATTATCCGTACAGCTCTTATCAAAAGTAAGCTGTTTCACTTTTTGTTGAAATATCGGCCGTTATTACCGTGTTAAGTCTTAAGACCTAATCAGCTAAATTCCTAATTTGATAACAAAACCTATTTTCCTATTACTATTTTTTCACTTACTTTATTATTTCTAGATACGTGGGACGAGGGTGAGCTGAATGAATTTAATACAATATATTTATTAACGTTTTATTGAATAGAAAGTTACCATTTCCGTTGACCCTCTTTGCTAAACAGATTTATAGTAAGACTATATGAAGCTCCTTTTTCTGCTGCTTATATGTGAAGCTTAGGCGCATAGAATCCTCAGGTCCTGTGATACATGCAATATAAAGATTTGGAAGGTTTCCTCAGCATTAAATTAGAATATCTTTTGAAAGGCTAATCTGTTTCCTCATCACCAAATAACAGTTTTGTGAATCGAGGATCTTTGGTTGTGTACGTGACATACAGATTGACTTGATAGAATGTTCTTTCTGAAGCTATACAATTGTTTCCTTTTTCCCCCCTTTGGACATCATATACCACCTATTGTACCACGAATCCATCATCCTTCTCCAGCTCTCTTCTCATTGCCTTAGCCATAGCTTTGGCTCTATGCCCTGTCACTTCAGGACCCGTCCTCGGATATCACAAACCCTCCTCATTTTTTCCCTTTTTTCTCCCATTTCAAATTACCCAAATCGCCTATCGTCTCCTTCTTCTGAATTTCGCCGAAGCATGCTTGTGCTACTCTGCTTCCGTTTCTCCTATTCAGCTTCTCTTTAAACCTTCTGGCTCTCTTAATAAGTCTGGTTGACATTTTTCCCCTTTCTAATTCTTCCCTTAACATGTATCCTGGGCAACTCCAACTAACCTCCATTACCATAAATTACACCGCACAAATCAACGCATTAAACAATGAAACCCTCATCCTCCAATCATCATTAAACCTTCTCGTTCCCATAACCATACTTGGCCTATTACTTCACTCGCACACTCGATTCTTTTCCTTACCTGCACCTCATTTTCCTCCCCTGCCTCACACCAAAAACATAGGTAACAGAACTTCTCCACCATTTCCACTGTTTGTTCCTTCAACTTTCTAACATAATCTATTTTGGTCCTTCTACTTCTATAGCACAACACATTGGTCTCCTCTACGCCCATCTTAAAGTGCATATTCTTATAGTTAGGTTCATCCCCTTCTCATAATCTGCTATCAGAACTACGTTGTCAGCGGATGCTATAGAGAGTATAGTTTGCTATTACCCAAAACCGTTCCCCCTTTCCCTTTTCTCCTTGAGCTTCTCCGTTAAGTCTGCCAGCAGCATTATAAATAGTAACGGATACAAAGGGCACCCTTTAATTGGACCTCTTTCTGTCCGGAATATCTTCCCTTATTTGTTGCATAACTTCACACTCATCCTAGTTTGCTGTACAAATTTCCTTTATCCTCTCCACTAACCTTTCCTCTATAGTCCTCTCTTCCATTGCCTGCCATAGCACTTTTATGTTAACTGAGTCAAAAGCTGCTTTATAATTTATGAACATTGCGGTTAATTTGCCTCTCTTTCTTCCTAAATTTCTGCTAACCGAGTAGTTGAGTACGCGAATGTTATCTATAGTCCCCATTCCTTTTCTCAATCCCGTCTGATTGTGTGGAATACTTTCCTCTTCTTCTACCTGACTCTCTAACATTTTTTTTTTAATTTCCGCATATATTGTATAGCCCACTGAAATGAGAGAGATCACTCTGTACTCCTCTACGACCTTGCTATCCCCTTCCTTGACAAGCGATGCCACCAGCCCTGTCATTCAGTCATGCGGCCACCCTTCTCCTCACCAGACCTTGATACAGATCTTCCACTTTCCTCCCCTAGCCCCTTCTCCTCCATACTTCATCGCTTTGCTCTGCATGATATCCTTCTATGTAGCCTTGTTTCCCTTTGGTACATCTATTGCCTCATCCACTTCTTCTCTTGTTATTTCGTTGCATCTTTCGACTTCTCCTTGGACTATCCTTCCACCCCCCCCCCTTGATCCTATTTTGCTCTTCTCCTAGCAGACCATTGAAAGAATTGAAAGAAATTGAAAGAATTCCTCTATATATCACATCCCTGCCTTCTTCGACCGCCTTTTCTACTTCATCCTTGTATTTCTCCTTTTCCCTTCGCCTTTTTATTTCCAGCATACTGCCATGTTCTCTTTTTCTCCGATTTTTCGCCCCCTTTTCCATTTCCCCTATCCAACATTTTCTTACACACTTTCATTCTCTCTTTACTCTCCCTGCATTCTTCGTATCACCAGCCTCTCTTTCCCTTTTCTCTTTCTTCTTTTATACCTATCAAAGTGTTATCAGATCAATTTGGACGTAATAATATGTAGGTACACATGAAGATGACAACTGGATAAGTAGCAAAGAAAATTTATATTTTTTAAATCATGTGGTATACATTTGTTGATATGCCAAAACGTTCGAATGTCGTCCGCACGGGAATTTAAGAATTTATGGAAGCATGAGAATAACGTCTGGATAATGACTAAAAATAAAATCATTTCTATTCTGTAAGATAGAAAATATATTATTATAAAAGTGTAGAAGAAATAGTTCCTTATCCTGTTTTCATTCTCATAGTTTTAAAATGTACTTTCTTCAAGTGAAAGAAGAAATGATTTTTACGTATTTTAGTCACCATGGCTTTCGATAAAAAAAAAGACAAAACCAACTTTAAATTTAATTTTTAAATTTTTCTGCCTTTATTGTGGAATCTGCGATAAAATATTCATTGGTAAGAAATCTTGCAAATAAGGAACATTTTGAGATCTGAGATAGAAAATAATCCTCTTTCTACTCAATCTATTTGAAGAATAAATAAAGCGAGTTATGAGATTGAGGTTGTAAAACTCAGTATATATAACAGTTTTTTTATCAGATCGCTTCTCAGACCAATTCCTTGAAACGTCAGTTTACTGTTCTCTACTAAAGTGACTACTTTGCGAAAATGAAGATTATAACTAGCATCTTATTTCTCGCATTCATAGGTGTCCTGTACGTTAAAAGTAAGTGCAATATAATTTTTGTAAAAAATATTGCATTGATGCTATCAAGCATGTTTACGTAGAAATATTGTCATCCAATTTCAATTGTTCAGTCCTAAAAATTCAAGACATCCCAATTCTCTTTATTGAATTAAATTATTAAACAATATAGAGAATTTCTGAAAAATTGTTGAAATTGTAACGCTTTGCCATACAATTATGTGATTTTGAACTCATATTGAAAGTTTTGACATAATAATTTTACTTGAATTACTACATAAATATATACATATATGTATGGAAAAGATTTACAAACTAGCAATGATGATACGTGCGCGAGAATTTCCTTCCTATCAGACATGTTCTAAAATATGTGACGTGGAACGAAGAAACCAGCCTTAGGACTGAAAAATCGATTTTCCGGTTTTTATTGATCTTCCTTGTTGAGTTGTCTTCCTCTCACTTTGATCACCTTTTCTTCATTACTCATTCTGGACCCTAACGCTGGTTTCTTCGTTCCACGTCACATATACAGATTTCAGGATATCCATTAAGAATATTTGGTTGTACTCGTGAGTAAAATATACCTGAAAAAATTAATATTTTCGTATAATTTGAATATTATTATGGATTCCAATCTTTTTACGTATCTGGAAATGATAAGTGTCTCTATGAATTTGTAAATCCTTTTATTTGCTGATCCATAGGAGATAACGCATGTCTATAAGAGACCTGTTCTCAATCACAAGTTTAAAAGCTACTATGTAAAACAGAATTGTCAAATATTGTTACATTTTAAAAGAATTACGCAGGCCGACAAGATTTTGAACCAAGAAACCAGACAATACCTATCCAAAGGTTATTGGTGCGCTGAATACGAATCCGAATTCAGAATTGCTCCATCACCTCCGGTTTTTGAGATATCCTAACCGAAACGTCCAAAACACACGGGTTTTTATTATGTTTGGGGTGAAATTACAAGGCGAATTAATTTTTTTCTCTAAAAACTCGTTACTGCATCTGAAAGTACCCCTTTTACCCTTCAAAGGCCTTTTTGAATTTTTCGAATATTTTTTTTTTCTTGGAGGTATCAAACAATGAATTTGAGTACTTTGCCATTTTCGTGAATACAACCTTACCGAAGAAAAGTTCATCCGGAAAGCAGAACCAAAACCCAAAACCTATGAACCTAGTAGATGTATAGGGCCGGTTCTGGATACAAATTCCTACCTTACCGACATCAAGAAGCTTCCAACCTGTAGTGGTTCATGTCCGTGCTAAGCTTCTAGAACATTCTCGATGTGTCCTGATGACGTCATAAAATAATATT
>JAABKJ010000217.1:0-41531 GCA_011634705.1 Andricus grossulariae
ACTGCAAAAAAATAAATATAAATACAAGGCAAATAAATTACTAACAAGAATTTTATATCAGGGTTACCGCAAAACTTTATTTTAAACATTCCTTAATTTTTTCCTCGCCAATTTTTCATTTTCCCTGACCATTAATAATTAAGTGCCAGAATCTTGTAAAATTTTTGACCTAGAATCTTTTATAAACGGAATAAAACAATTTCAAATTAAAGTTAAAAAATTTCAAATTCATTCTGCTTAACGGCGCACATTTGTTCATTGCCGGTTACTGCGACTTTATTCGGACTTACATACACTACTTCACATGAACGTCACTACGTGTTGAAACAAGCGTCCAATGTGGCGGTATATTGTGCATATATAGATAACGTAGCAGACAGTCAACGAATTCTTCGACAACTTGTAAATCAGATATTCGTTTCTGTGCTACGAAGTTATTGTATTTAATGTCTTTTGGAATCTGGAGGACTGTTTATACAAAATTGAATCCTTGTCTAGAATTTGGTCAAAATCTGCTGAATACAAATTCGAGAACTGATGTTCTTAGATTGTGTTCCAATAATTCAATTACTTCTTTCACTTTTTTGATAAAGTCTACGGTTCTTTAATAGAAATTAGATGAGATTCTGAAAAAAGTGGCCTATCCTAGAATGGGTGACTAGTCGTAAAGTTTCGACAACTTATTTTTTCCGTGTACGAGAATATAAAGCCCTTGCGTACTAAATTTTCAGTGACTGTCGCTTAGTTATCGGAGCTCTGTCTTTGAGATTATAAAGCCTTTGCAGTTTTCTTGAATACGGAAGGTTGTGAATTTGAATTGACTTTCTCTCATATTCAAGACTATAATACAAAGCCATTGGACTCTTAATCAACTATTTTTTTCCGTGTGCCGTTGGGCGTCCGTCCGTCCATCATACTTTTTCCCCAGGTGGGGGAGCAGAGGAATAGTGGTGAAGTAAGGGAAGTGAGGGGGGTTGAAGTAGGAGGAGGGATGTAAGGGAAGTACGATTAGAAGAGGATAAGTGGATAAGCAGGGGCAGTGAGAGGGAGTCGAAGACGGAAGGATAAGAAGTGATGGGAGTATAAATAGGCAAGGGGGAGTAAGGTTTGGTGAGGGTCATGAAGTACGAGGAGGTGGTGAGAGGTATTAGAGGAGGGGGTCAGGGAATGGCTTATGGAGGCTACTATGGGAGAGTAAGTAGTTGGCTTGAGGACGTGAGGGGAGGGGCAGCAGGAGAGGGGAAGTAAGTGACGTGATTGGGCGGGATGTGGAAGGATGGGAAGGGGGTGGGGACGGGAAGCAGATCGATGGGAGGGAGGGAATGAATGAATGAATATGATCGGATTGGACAGGATAGGGTAAAAGAGAGAATAGAGGGAGAGGCGAGATTTGAATGACTTTATTAATGTCTTAATCTGTTAAGAAATCCTTTTTTGTAGATGTATTGCGCTGATTTTGACTATTTTTTTTTTAATTTTCAGAAGAGGAACTGGAGTGTTTGGCAACCTGGAAAGAGGGTAGCAGTCGTTATCTGGTTGGTCGATTAAATCATGATCATGCAACCAGCAACGAAGATCGTTACAGATGTTTCGTTTACGAACGAGCTGATCAAAGTGTCCAAGGAAATTTAAACAGAGCCGCTGGTATGGGTCCAGAAACCTCTGATCAAGAAGTTCCCATGTCCAATGGACCAGTGACAGAAGGGTCGTTAGTAGAAATCTACAATGTAGCTCAAAGTGGTGACGCCACTTGTAATGGTCTGTCCAGTCCCATGGAAGGATCAAGAACAATGAAATTAACAAAAGGTAAGCAAGTTTTAAAAAATAAAGTTTTTCATGCAAAAGATACATCATCATCAGTTAATTCAGTTAATATTGCGAGTCTTACCAGGACTGCGGAAACTGGATTAACATTATATCTTCTTCCGAAGCCTCTTTGACTCGAGTCTGAAACTTACAGCGCTTCAAAGTTTGTTCAATTAGTCTCAAGTACTTCAGAGTCAATATTCCAAGAAAATTACTTGACTGCGTTTTCATATCCGCTGGGTAAATGAGCGATATCCTAGCAGTCAGTCTGGAAAAAAGTGGATAGCCAGATAGGGAGAAACAGATCAGTGGTTAAAACATGAAGAGGGATAGCTTAATTACGACTTACACAATCCTCACAGTTTCCTCACGAGCAGCGTAAAAAAACCTTCCGAAAGAAACGATTTCGCTGAATTCGCCAGTTGCATACGATATTGATCTAGCGAGATCGGAGTGATCGAGTATGGCATTTTTTTTGTGTTATTTCATTTGGTTTTTGAAGACGTTGCGAGTTGGAAAAAATAATTTTTTTTGAAAGAGAGGTAATTTAATCACTTTGCAATCTGAAAATGTGTAGAAAGTCAAGCTTCTTTTCCCTAGTTAAAAAAGCCCTCAAAATTTTAGTTTTTAAACTTTAAATTTTTAAAGAATTTATTTTCATAATGCGTGAAACTGTATGAAGATGAAAATTGATACGCAATTGGGGTAATACAGTCGAAATTTCCATTTTCATCATGTCCGCTGTAAAATTCAATAAAAATCTATTTTTAAATGTTTAATTTGAAATCTGTCTATTTTAAAAACAGGTCGATCCCCTTGAGCCAGAAGATTCCTTGATCTATAAATCAGGTTTAAGACATGCTGATTTTCTTATTTTGTCTCCTATAGTTTAAAATTTTTCTATCTGAACAAGTATTTTATGTTTTGAAAAATGAAAGTGACTGTCATGTTTTTCTTTAAAAAACCACTTTTAAGTTAAAAAATAGTATTTGAGAATTTTTTTCGATCATCCACAGGTGATAAATATATATCTCCTCCTTCTTTTTTCGTTGTGATACAATTTGGAGAGTTTTGTAGTGGTGATAATTTCCAAATTGTAAAGATGGGTATATTTTAATTTATTTAAATTAAAACGAATCGATTGACTTATATTAGTAACGCATTTCAATAAAGAATGAAAAATTTCGTTCATTTATAATACTGGAAAAATAAAAAAATCGTTATTTGATTAAAATGACTGTTAAAACTTTTACAATTCGAGGATGGTGTATTCAAAAAATGCATACATATCTTAAATAAAAGCTCATCGTTTGACCTATAATAGAAGAGTTTTTGAGTAAAGGGAAATAAAATTGCAATTAATTATAATATTACGTATATTATAGAAATGCAAAATTTACAATATTATTAAAGTCGAGTATTGCCTTTTGGCAAAATATGCCGGATTTTAATTTTCTCTTCCGGCATTTTGTATCGTCAACTTAGTTTCTTTGTCGGCAGGATTCAAAAGAATTTCAAGGAATTCATAGTGAATTCTAAAGAATTCAAGGTTAATTCCAACATGTTAAAAAATTTATCTTCAGCAAAATATAGCGGAATAAAAAATGAAAGTACACGAGGGTACGTTACTTCGGTTACTTCGGTTGCTTTTCTCCTGAAAAAGGGTTTGGGATTTGACCAGGGCAAGAATGTGACAATCCCTTTTTGCCCTCCTACATATAATCCTGCGATTCCTGTTGATGAAATAAGATTATGTACTCCTCTTTCCAGAAGAGAAATATATGAGAGAAAAGAAAATTAAAACACGGAAAAAGTATTCTGGAAGAGAATACACAACGCATTATTAAAATAACTTGAATTTTTTTCACATAAACTTCAGTAATAATATATAATATTTTGTGCTTTAAATAGACAATCAAAGCATTGCATTTTTGTTCAAAAGTGACATTTTTGAAGTTGAAGTCAAATAATTTTTGTTTCAAATAAACGATTTTCTGTGAAAAACGTTAACATGCCCTATTATTGTTTAAATATTGTAAATATTCTTTAAATCTAATGTTTTATTAACAATATGATTTTCAGACGAAAAACACTAACATAACGTAAAAAAATTGTTTTATTATACGGTTTTCGACAAAATTGTGAACCCTTTTCTCTATTACAAAATTCGCTTTTTTCTTGAGTTGTCAACAGTTAAAAATTGAATTTTCAATTTTCATAATTGTTCAACAGTTAAATTTTCAAGAGCTGAATTTTCAAAGGTTTAATTTTAAACGGTTGAAAATGGAAGAATATTAAAAGTTAAATTTACAACAATTATAAATTCAATTTACAGTTTTCTTCCATTTTAATGGTTCTTTCATCATTTTTAACTTTGAAAATTCAATTTTCATTAATTCTCAACATTCTTCCATTTTTAACACAATTCTTGCATCAATTTTCAGTTATCTTAATGAAAAAAGTTTCACTATGAAAAACCGATTTTTAAAATATTATAAATTACTATAACTGCCTTACTCTTCAATAATAATAATTATTATTATAGGTCAATCGATTTTTCTCGAATCAACGAATCGTTTCTATTCTTCTATCAACTTGAAATTATGCGAATGAGAAAATTTCTAGTATAAAAATCGATTTTTCAAATAGTATAATATAAGTTACCATAACTTATATGTCCATCGATTCATCTTGAACCAAGGAATCTTTCATATTCTTGCATCAATTTTGAATTATGTTATAGAAAAAAGTTTTACTATGAACCGATTCTTCCACTTTTTACTTAATGAGATAACAATTGATGCAAGATAGCAAAAATAATTGTTTATGCAATTTATTACGGTTTATAACTATCCCCTCTTAGAGTAGTGCTCCTCAGCCACGAGCATATTGCAACGGACTATATGATGTTCTCGAACAAAATTTACAACTTTTTGGTTCATCAAAATATTTACTTTTTTCTTTCCTAAATCGTTTCAGAAGACTTAAACACCAAATTTAGTACTAATAAAATCGAAAATTTCTGAAAATTGGCTAAGTCAACCTTTTGATCGCGAGAGGTTTTGTATTCTATAGCTAATTGTGAAATGAAATGTCGAGTTTCATCTGGAATCACCTAATATTGACGATTCTGAATAAAATTTACAAAAACGTATTTTTTCTCATGGGAAATACGTGCTAAGACAAAAAAACGCATTTATTTGTTGTGGATTCGAACAAATTTGGGGACGATAAGCATGAAAATTCGAAACCGAAATTTCCCCTGCATTTTTGGACCACCCCACTAGACACCATGGCTGGCAGCATTTGAAAAATTGAAAAGTGTAAATTTCTAGTAGGTACCCTACAGGACACTTGTGGTTATTTTTGAATTCATAGAATTTGTCAATAGCTGCAAGGACGATTGCATGCATCTTGGAGTGGTCGGGCTGGTCTATCCGATTGCGGACCAGTGCAGTGCAGGCTCGAATTCCGTGACCATTGAAGGTGAACTCTCTCGAACTCTAGATATATATTCTTGGCGCTGGCGAGGGACGATAATTGGTATTGGCGTAGTACTAAAGTTAAGCTCGGCTTTTCGTTCTCGCGTCCCGAGGGCACGGAAAGAGGTGAAACGGTGAAAAGGGGGTAAAAAGGTGACTGAAAAGGGGCGAAAAGGGGTGAAACAGAAGCGCAAGAGCGAGTAGAACGATTTTATCGTTCGCGTTAAAACGCGAATTAGCGCCCTTAGGAGAGAGCCATGCGATTTTTACGACCAAAGGAATTTGTATCACGATGGACTTATCGAGCGAGTTGCTGAATTATTTCCATTCTTTGGTGCCGCTATGCAACAATGCTTTTACGTGCCATAAAGTGACGCGCGATACTTCGCGTGCATCCTTCCTTCGTTTCTGTTCACTCTGATGGTCCACGGACGAACTTTCATCCTCTTTTCCTACCTTCCTTCCTTCCTTTCTCGTGAAAAAGAAAGACAAAAACAAAACAATGAGTTGAAAAATAGAGAAACAGTCGAGAACAGTCGCTTGTTCTCTCTTCCTCTTTTTCTCGACCGAATTTTTCGAGGCGAATCAACGTGTCGATTTTATTGGATGCCCTGTCAACCCCTACAGGGACAAATCTATCGGGATAAAACGTGAAAACTCTCATTCGAAGCGGCTTTAATTTGTAAAAGGGCTCTCGAAATAGCTAATCGTATTTCTGAAACTCAGTGTGGAGGATTAATTGTAGCAAAGATCAATAGAGGGACTGGGCAATAAAATTAGTGTACCTGGATATTTTTAAATGGATAAACAGGGAGAGAGAAAAAGTTAGAGAATTTTGAATAATTTATCAAATTTGTTTTATCAACAAATTACGGTCTCAAATTGGATTTTGGAGGGAGGGGAGGGGATGATTCAATATTTGATGGGATTAATCGACTAAGGAAGAAAATTTCGATATTTCCTATCTAAAAAAAGTGATGTAACAATATATCTAAAAAATGTCGCAATCATTGTTGTTTGAAATCTGAATGGCTTTTCATGACTTGAAGTTGTTTTGTATATTAGATTTGAAATTTCTCCACAATAAATAAGTATTTTCAATGAAAAATTACTAGGTTTCAAATATTTAAACAATTTAAGCAAAGTTTCAACAATTTACGTTCTTGGGTTTTGATAACGTTTTTTACCGGAAATAATTGAACTTTTTAAATAAAAGTCATTAGAGTTAGAGGCTCATAATTATTGAACAATTTCAGTTTACGATAGAGTTTCACAAACAAAATTAGTATTTAAAAACAAAAATCATTATAGTTCGATCAAGATTTAAAATTTTGGAACAGTTGCAGATCATATTAACGTTTTTCACAGGAATTGGTCATTTTAAAAAATACGCATAAGTCTTCCACTAAAATTTACAATTCTAAAAAATTTTGTGTTATGTTAGTGCATTTTGTCGGAAATTATTGGTATTTTGAAACAAGAATCATTAAATTCAAATCCAATATTTTTTTTAAAATAAAATTTACAAGCTTTGTTTCGGATTCTTTTTTTTCTATCGGAAATTAACATTTTTATTCAAAAATCATTATATTTCAAACAATATTCATGATTTCCTAATAATTTTATATTACATTGGTGTTTTACGGTTTTATATAGAAAATTGTAGTTTTCAAACAAAAATCATTATAATTCGAACAAGATTTGGAATATTTTAACAATTTGCAATTATCTTAGTAGTTTTCGTCGGATATTAATATTTCAAATGTAAAAAATTTATATTTCAAAGAATATTCCCAACTTTTTACCAGACTTTAGGTTATGTTCGTATTTTATAGCGCGGAAATCGATATTTTTAGTAAAAAATCATTAGAGTTTGAAGAAGATTAAAATTTGTTGTACAGTTGTACGTTAAGTTAACGGTTTTCGTTAAAAATATTGATATAGATTGCAAAAAAGATTTAAAGTTACGGAAGAATTTAAGGTTATGTTAACTTTTTTTCACGGAAAATCGATTATTTGATATAAAAATCATTAAATTTTAGAGAATTTTTATAATGTGGAACAATATTCGGTAAGTTATGTTAGTGTTTCTCTTAAAAATTGAGTACTTTTCATCAACAATTAGTATTTTTCGTTGAAAATTAGTATTTTTAATTAAAAAATTATTACATTTTAAAAATTTTCTTTATTCTTCAGGTTATCATTCACTGGAAATTGGTATAGATTTCAAAGAATATTTACAATTTTTGTACAATTTTAGGCCATGTTAACATTTGCGCCGAATATCGGTTATTTTAAACAAAAAAACGGCTTCAAGCTTAAAAGAAGGTTCACAATTTTTAACAATTTTTTGTTATGTTATGTTAGTGCTTTTCGTCTCCAATTTCTATTGCTAATACAAAATCATAAGTTTCAAAGAATATTTATAATATTTGAACAGTAATAGGGCATGCTGGAATTTTTCAGAGCAAATCGGTTAGTTTAAATAAAAATCATTTGACTTAAAAATTAAACTTACAGTTTTGAACAACTTTAGGTTCTGTTACGGGGTTGTCGTCAGAAATGGTTATTTTTGAACAAAAGTGCAACGGTTTTATTTTCTACATTGCGCAAAAATATTATACAATAATTCTGAAGTTAAAATATCAGTTTCCATCAATTATAGAGAAAATTGTCCTTGCTTTTGTTTTCTATTATTCTAAATAATTAATACTATGAAATACAAAATTTGTTGTATTTATATTAATTTTATATTTTAATTTAGAAATTGCGTGTGACAAAGAAAAAAATAATCGCGTGCCTAGCGCGCGTGTTTATTTTGTAGTCAAGAGAGAAAAATTTTCACGTGATATGAAATAAATTAAGATACATATCCGAGAATAATTATTATTTTAAGTCGAAAGATTTCAATGCTCTTACAAATATTGAGTAGTAAAGTTATTATTTAGATAGACGGGATTCATTTTTGAAGTAGGGAAAGCTACTTGCGACAAGACATTAGTCAAGTGTTAATTTTAGTCAATTTTAATAAAAATCGGTAAAATATCTTTATTTACTTTTCACTGATTTATTTTGTGTACAGTGAAGAAATAAAATATTTAAAAAAATTTTTCGTTAGTTTAAATTAAGTTACACATAAAAAAATGTTGTGTTGTAACTTGTAAAGTGTCCTTTTAAGTTGAAAATAACTGAGTACCTACAAACAAAGGAGAACTCGTGATATTTTTGTTAATTTTGAATTCAATCTAGAGCAGAGAGTTTTCTGTTCTGTCGAAAGGGTAATTGAAACAGTGCTGGCGCAAGTGGATGAAAATACACCACTAAAACATTTCATCACAAATTTGGTATCGAAGGGAACCTTAAAACAAAATAGTACTAACAGAATTTTCAAATTTGTTTTTTATATGAAAATATATACACTCAGGAAAACTTTGTTTATTCCGCATAACTTTTTCATACCACGACCATATAATTTTCTTTAACACTTTTTAGCATTTCGAATATTTGAAAAATTTAATTCTAGAAAAATAATCAATTGATGATTTAAGGTGAAATAAAGGCAAGTTTAGATTAATTAAAATACCTCAAATGCACGCATAATTCAAATAAGTTAAATGGAATTCAGTGGAATAATCTGAACTTGACTCTGAGTTCAAATGAATTTACAAAAAAATTAATAGGAATTTCAGAGAATTTCATTCAAAGTCAACATAATTTAAGTTAATGTAGTACAAGTCAGTGGAATTCAATGTAATTGAAATAAGTTTATCAGAATTTAATGTAATCGAACTGCATTAAAATTATCGTAAAGTGGGGATAAGCTGCTCGTTTTTTCGGTTTTTTACATAAATGTCCAAAGAAGAATTTAAATTAGGTATTGATGCTTCAAATATGTAACAACTATTTACAATCCCTTGAAGTGTGAGCGACTTTACCCGGCAATATGGGGCTAAGTCGCTCACTCATAAAAAAATTAAAGAAAGGAGTTGGAAAGCGAACTTTACAAAATATGTAGTTATATATCAGTTTTCAAATCATTTTAAAGTTAAAAAAATACTAAAGCTCATTGCGACGTTAAATAATCTGCTTATTATCACTTGGAGCATTACGAGATTTATTCTTAACCTCACGTATAAGTCAGACATACTAAAAGTACATCTTATAATTTGATAGCATTTATACTTTTTGAACGTTGTAAAAGTTATTTTTTATCTCTTTGACGGAATTATTATCAAGGGAAACAATTTTTCGTTTGTTTTATAATAGAATACTATGAGCCTCTTCCCCCCCCCCCCAAAAAAAAACCGATAATTTTTACAAAAATCATTCTGCAAGACGAAAAATATATTGTATTCATGTGAACATTTTCATAATTCTTGTTCAGGTTGGGGGTGAGACGGTTTCCCCCACACGCACCGCTGAGCCCCATTTTACAATACAACCAAATTATTCAAAGAGAAATTTACAGATGTCAATTGAGATCAATTTACTTTCAGTGTATTCGACGGATTTGAACTAAATTCAAAGTGAGTTTTTTTTTCAAATTAATTGAACATTTCAAGAAAATTCACATAACTCTCGTGACTTCAAAGAAATTTATTCAAATCATATAATTTAAAAGAATTAAAATTAATTCACGGTGAATATGAGAGAATTCAATAGTTCCAAATTGATTTAAACTTAATTCATGTTAATTGAAGGCGAATTTTCATGTTGAGTTGAGTAGTGACTAACCCTTTTCGTTATTAATTCGAAATAAGAATCAACATTGGTTTCGATTTATTGAATAAAAATTAAACTTGAGAATTCATAGCTCTATTCGAAATTTCTGTAGGCTTACTGAGTGGAAAGATACGACTAGGTGTAATTCAATCAACTCCCAATAGCGAACACTGCGATAAGCAATTTGGGTATTTCGCCTAGAGGCATAGAGAGGAATACGTCCTATTAGGGAATAACGAGGTCACTGGAGAACCAATGAGTCGTTACAGCGATGGAACAATGAGAGCGGATAGACAAAGCTGACGCAAATGGTGCCAGATGGGACGCAACTGGAAAAACTCTCATTTGCACACCATGTTCATCAACAAGAAGTTCCTCTGCAAAGTCAAAACAAAGATTAAATCGAAAAAGAATTCTACTGATTATTCCCACAAAAGCTTCACTCGAAGCAGATTTGCTTCTGTTTTCCTTACATTTGTCCACTGTTTTTACCTATTCTGAACTGATAAAGAATTTACTTCTGGATCCAAAAGCCTACTTGAATTGAAAGCTATCAATTCCACATGCGGTAGTGAATATTGAATCTGTATGCTTCTAACCGACTTTCGGTTCCTTTTTCTATCACTTCTCTTCTACCTCAACCTTGCTATTTTTCACACTTATTTATTCTTTCTGATTCATTCCTCTAGCCCCTTCGAATTCTCTAATCCACTCTTCACCTAATCCACATCACCCCCTAAAATCTTTACCACATTCTCTTGACAACTTCCTTTATCTTAAATTCTTCCCCTACAACCTTCCCATGCATACTCCCATGTTTCCTCTTCCCATTCACAGATTCTACGCAATCATCCCTTCCCTTACCTCGTTTCTCAATTTAAATCTTGCTATTCTTGTCCATCTCCACCCTCCTCATCACTTTTCTCTATATTTTTGTACTTCTTCCTTTTTCATCATCTTATATCAATTATATTAATTTCTCAATCATCCCTTATCGTTCTCTTAATTGCCTTTCCCTGTCTCTTTTCTCCAATTCTTGACATACTTCAGTCCCCTCTCCTACATCCCTAGCCCCTACGAACTTGCTTCCTTCTTCTTCCCATCCAGTGAATTTTATTGCCCTCTCTCTCCTTTCTTCTACCTCTTTCGAATAGTTTTCCACTAGAGTTACTTATCACTCGCAAAATAGGTGGTGTATCGTCCGCGTATGCCAGTGTATATATCTTTTCTTTTTCCATCCTAACTCTCCCCATACTTTTTTCTTAATTCCTTTTTCTGAGACTAAGATTATTATATTAAAAAACACTGGACTTCGAGGAGAACCTTGTCTCACTCCTCTCACCAATCAGAAACTATCTCCTACTTGATTTGATATCTTTACGCTGATTTTTGTCTCTCTAAAAATGTCCGATACTCTTTTTATTAAACTTTTTTAGTAACCCTTTTTCACCATGATTTTTTCTATCTCTACTCGGTCCACAGACGCCGCCGTCAAGTCCACACACATTATTATCATTCCCACTTTCTGACTTCTGATCCTTTCATTTACCAGATAATTGAGAATATATATGTTGTCTATCACCCCTATTCTTTTCATTAATCCCGTTTGACTCGATGGCACTATGTTTTTTCTCGACTTCTTTCTTTGACCTCTACGATAAAAAATTTACATGTAACTTATACAATGTTGGCATTAGCGTCACATTGATTTAATCTTTAAGCTCCTCCCAGTTACCTTTTGTAACTACCGGTGCAACTAACCCTTTTTTCATAACTTTGGCCACTTCCCTCCTTTGCACACTCTATTGCACATTATCTATGACCATTCCATTAGTTCTTTCCCCCCATATTTCCAGACTTCATTTCGAATCTCATATACAGTAGGTTGAATCTCTAGTTTAAAAATGTATGTAAATAAAAAAATGTTGTTCCTTCATTTGTTGCAGTTTCTTCGCCAGGAAACTGTAAATTTCCTCAGTGGTTAACGGGTCATGGTAGTGGTGGCCTCACGTGGCACACTTTAGATCTTGGAAGATCATACACATTTCATCTTCACAACGCGTCGCTTCACGTGACTAGGTCGAATGAGAGTACATCGAGGATCGAGGGTGTTTCGATGGACTTTCAGGATATTCCTGGCCAAGAAGAATATTATGTGAAAATTCTTTGCAACTCCATCAAACATCCCAATACTGCAGAAACCATGAATATGATCGTGGCCCATTACACGCACGGATGGTGAGTTCAAGTCTGCATTTTTATTCTCGTAAAACCTTTTAAAAAACTGTGCAATTGAAATAAAATAGCAAGCTTCCTAAAAATGTTTTAGGATTTTCGGAAAACAAATTAAATTAATAGTGCCATCGACTAAATTTTTTTATTTAGAATATGATTCTTTTTGCATGATACATACCGCAATACATACCGTACATTAAGAAATCAATAAGAAATAAGTTCTTAATTTTCAATTAGATTATACAATATACACTGGAATATTTATTTTACATTTTGTGTGAGAAATAGAAACAATGCGGAAACTGGAGCATTTCGCGAAAAAATAACTGATCATTATTGCGTTGACTTTTGGTAAATTTTCCGAACTGGCTTTAATGTATCCAGGCATACTGATACTCTATAAAATAAATCTTTTTAGCCAATAAACGTTGATGATTAATTATTTTTATTGTTTTTTGTCAAATTCATACATCTATTTTCTTCGGTTTTAAAAGCGTATGACGTCACACCACGCGATTCGAACCATGGGGGCGCCACGGGTTTTGTTTGAAAAATCGACATTTTCGGTTGATATTTTGTCGCTTTTAAATTAATTATTAAAAATGAATAAATAAACAAAATTAAGTTTCATTTTTACATTAAGATTCTTTGAGATTCGAAGTTTATTAACAAACTCAACTTTAAGCAAAAAAAAAATGTTTGTAGATGATCCTACTAAAAATGTCACAGAACTAAAGTCACACAGTTTGGTCTAAACCCTACCGATAATTCTAGCAGACTTCACACTTTCCCCCATTTCCCTCATTTCCCCTGTTTTTAAGAAACTTCCTTTTTTCTTCTTTTTTTATTTAAATGTAAACTGAATTACATAATAGAACCAATGAAAAAATACAACTATTTCTGGTTGAAAGTTAATTATTTTTGGTTGAAAAGTTTACTATTACATTTTTGGTTCATAATTCATCTTTATTGCTTAAAACTTATAATATTTGGTTGAAAATTTAATTTTTGATAAAAATTCTTTTTTTCATCGAGAATTTTACAAGGTTTGTTGGACCTTCATCCTTTTGTATTGAAAAATGGTATTTTTTAGTGAAAAAGTAATCTTTCTGCATTGCAAATTCATCTTTCTTTGCTGAAAGGGAACCTTTTTATTGAAAATTCAGCTTACTTCTGAAAAATTCATCTTTTGTGTTTGAAAGTTCAACTATTTTGTTGAAAATGTAATTATTTTCTTGAAAATTTAACTATTTTGGTAAAAAATTAACTTTTTTGGTGTAAATTCGTCTCTTTTGGTGGACATTTTTTTTTTTTGAAAATTCAACTACATGGTTGGAAGTTAAAAATTCCTCTTTTTTGGTAGAAAAGACATTTTCCTTTACTGAAGGTTTATCTTTCTTTGTTGAAAATTCAATTCTTCTGTTGAAAATTTGTCTCTTTGGTTGAAAATTTAACTATTTTGTTGAAAAGTTTTTTTTTCTTCGTTGAAAATTAATTTTTTGTCTGAAACTTAACTATTTGATTGAAAATACAACTGTCTATGGTTAAAGATTAATCCTTTTCGTTTGAATATGCGGTCATTTGTTGTCACTAATTTGTTGAAAAATCGTCTCTTTTGTATGAAATTTCAAACATTTGGTTAAAAATTAATTTTGTTCTTGGAAATTTAGCATTTTTGTTGCAAATGCTACAGTTCAATGATTAAAAATTCTACTTTTTCGGTGAACATTGAATTATTTTGTCGAAAGTTCAATTATTTTGTAAAAATCATCTTCTTTGGTCGAAAATTCAACGGTTTTATTGTAAAGTAAAGTTTTTAAATAAAAATGTAGTCCTTTTGGATGGGAAATGTCTATTTTTTGGCAGAAAATTATTCCCTTTTGGGTTAATTCTTTTTGTTGAAAATCCGACTACTTGTTTGATAGGTGAAAATTCCTCTTTTTTGGTAGAAAAGTCATTTTTCTTAAGTGAAAGTTTATCTTTCTTTGTTGAAAATGAACTTTATCGTTAGATACTCTATTATTTGGTTGAAAGGAAACTTTTTTGTTGAAAACTTATCTTGCTGAAAATGTAATATATATAGTCGAAGCTCTCAATAAGACCGCTCCGAATAATACCGCTTCCCCTCATCCTTGCTCGAGCTTGCCGAGGCTCTTCCCCCACTCTCACGTTGACTTCGAAATTCCAGTCAGATGCTCCCAATAGTGCTGCCGTAGAAATCGCAATTTTTATGGTTTTCAGGAGAGTTTTTTTCATATTATCCAAATATGTCGAATATTTATTGTGATATTCTCATATTTTATAATATTTTTCGATAGTATATTTAGATAATATAAAAAACTCTCCTAAAAATCATAAAAATTGCGATTTCTACGGCGGCACTATTGGGAGCGGCTAACTGGAATTTCGATGTCAGCGTGAGAGAGGGAGAAGCGCCTAGGCGAGCTCGGGCAAGGATGAGGGGAAGCGGTCTTATTCGGAGCGGTCTTATTGAGAGCTTCGACTGTATCGACTAGAAATCTTGGGAATTTAAAGCGTTTTATATTGAATTCAACATGGTATCTACATTAGTTTTTATTAGAAAGAACTTTTTCCTCTATTTTCGTGAAAAATCACACTATTTCCCCTGTTTTGAGATCATTTTCAGATGTGAAGTCTGCACTTAACTACTCTAAGCGTGTCAACTCGAAAAAAAAGGAAAAATTGACGGGAATATTTGTTTTTTTTTTTGCAGCCGAAGCGGATATGTATGCATGGCATTCTACAGGAGGGATGGCCACGTGGTGGAGCTGCAAACGGGAAACCCAGTTTCGAGACCGGAAGATGCGTGCCTTCCTGCACACTATCAACCACGCAGCACTCCCTACCTCACTTTAGTCAGTGAGTATTCACCAGTATTCAAAAACTCTGCATGAAGCAATTTAACTGAAAATAAAACGACATTTCAGTCAGCGAAATACAACAGGAATTTCTCGCTGTGAATAGAAACGAGCAGTTCTCAGCACGAGAAAATGTAGCCGATAAACGGAAATATTCCGGCGAATCTATTCGATTAATTAATTACTCCATTCAATTCGGCGGAAAAAAACTTACCATCGAGGTATATTTCAATAGCAAAAAGGCAGCAATTCAAAAATAAAAGTTTGGTGCAATTATTTTGCTCGGTGAGTTGGACTTTGCGAGCTTGAAGTAAATTATCGACTCTGAATACTCGCATATTCATTAATTGGGAAACAACTAAGGAAATTATTGCTAATTGTTTCAATTTACTGAAGAGATTCTATAGGCAAACCTCGGGTGGATTTAGAGCCTAAATACTCGCATATTCTTTAATTGGAAAACAATTTTTTAAATTATTGATCATTTTTTCAACTTAATGCAGAATTTAGTGGGTTAATTTTTGTCGACTGTTGGTAATAAATTATAGAAACAACAGTTCAACTTCTTCATTAATGAATAATATTGATTAATAATAATAACTCCATGCAACGAATATTTTCAGATGGAATTTTTTTTAAATCACTGTAGATCTGCAAAAATCCTACTTCATGTATACTAGGGTCGTTAGAACAAAACATTTTTGCATTTCAAAACTAAATGACGCCTAACTATTCTTGCATGCTGCTAGGAATTCATCCTAAAAATTTTAGTCTGATAAAAAAAATAATCCAGCCGTGTTAAGCACATCGAGGTTTTAAACGCGAAAAACGTAAAATTTCGTGTGTGCCTGATTAGGATGGGCCAAAAGAAAAAATACGTTTTTATAAATTTTATTCAGAATTTTCAATATTAGATGAATCCAGTTGATACTCAACCTTTTTCTTCATAATTAGCTATGGAATACAAATCAATTATTACTTTTTAAATATGCCTGTTTTATATGGTCCCAAAAACCTCCATAAGTGAAAAGTTGGGTTTTGCGAGTTTTTGGCGCTAATAATGATTTTTTTGCAGTTTTTTTTAAATAAAAATTATCTCTTATACACCAAAATCTACTTCCTACTTATAATTAAATGTTTTCCTAAATTTATTAATCAATTTATTATTGTTTTTAGCAATTCTCTCTTATAATTTAGTTAGAAAGTCGCGATTTTTCCAGATTTTTCAACTTATTTTCAATTTTCCAGTTAGAGTAAGGCAATAATCAATTATATTTAACAGAAATAATTGTTTAAACAATGTATTAATATTCAGAATAATATTCTTTTAGATTAACTCTAGAAAGTTGCAGTTTTTTCTAAAGTTTTCCACTTTTTGTCCATTTTTCAAATAGAGTTCGATAATAATTAATTTAAGTTAACAAGAATAATTGTTTCAACAATTTATTATTGTTTATAACTATTTTCTCTGATATAATTGCTAAAAAGTTACGGTTTTCTCTGAAATTTGTAACTTTGATATATATTTTCAGTAATGAACGAATAATAAATAAGCATTAGAGGGAATAATTTCTTAAGCAATCTCTTTCTTTTTTGTAAATATATTGTTTAAAAAAAACAAATATTTGAAATATTCTTTAAATTTTCTATATAGTTCATATTAAATATAAATTCGCCTTGAAGTAGTTACTGAGAGCTTATTTGTTTAAATTAATCTTAATAATAATATTTATTATTTGTGCCTAACTGAAATGTAAAAGAAAAACTGACAATTTCAGAAAAATTCACGGCTATACTGCATTACTGTAAGAGAAGATAGTTATGAACTATAATAAATTATTCACACAATTATGTTTGTTAAATTGCGTTAATTTTTAGCTCGCTCTGAGTAAAAAGTTAACAAAAAATTGAAAATTTCAGAAAAAACCGTAACTATCTAACATTATTATAGGAGGAGGTAGTTATAAAAAATAATAATTTGTTTAAACAATTATGTTTGTTAAGTTGCATAAATTATTACCTGGCCCTACGTGAAAATTTGACAAAAAATTGAATATTTCAGAACAAAACACAACCTTCTAACATTATTCAAAGAGCATATTGTTAAAAATAATAATAAATTGTTTAAACAATTATGTTTGTTAACCTGAAATAATTATTACCTCATTCTAATTAAAAAGCAGACAAAAAGTGAAAACTTGTAGAAAAAACTGCAATTTTGTAGCATTATTCTAGAAAAATATTGTTGTAAATAATAATAAATGATTAAAACTATCATTTCTGTTAAACTTAATTGATTATTGCCTCACCCTAACTGAAAAGTTGGAAACAGCTTGAAAAGTTCGGAAAACCGCGACCTTCTAACTATCCTGAAAGAATAATAAATAAATAGTAAAGAGAATCATTTTTTAAACAATCTTATTCTTTTTTGTGAATATATTTTTCTGAAATAAAACAGATATTCGAAATATCCTTCAAATTCTCTATAATGATCATATTAAATGTGAATTTTTCTTGAAGTAGTTACTGAGAGCCTTTTTGTTTAAATTGATAATAATATTTATTATTCGTTCGTAGTTTGCATCAATTATTATCTCACTAGACAAAAAGTTAAGAATCTCAGAAAACCCCTCTACAATCTAGCAATAATGTAGGAAAAGATAGTTAAAAAAATAATAATTCGTTTAAACAATTAAGTTTGTTAAATTTCATTAATAATTACTTCGTTATGTGTGAAAAGTTGATAAAAAGTGGAAAATTAAAAAAAACCGCAAATATCTAGCATTGCCATAAAAGAAGATAGTAATAAACACTAATAAATTGTTTAAACAATTTTTTGGTTTAATTCCAATGATTATTACCTTGCTCTAACTGAAATGTTGAAGCATTCGGAAAAAATCGTGTCTTTCTATCTCTATTCTAAGAGAAAATTGCTAAAGACCTATAAACTTGACTTATGGGAAGATATTTAGAATTTAAGTTTTGATTCGTGTTCTATGGCTATCTGTGAAGAGAAATGTTAAGCTTCAACTCGATATTGACGATTCTGAATAAAAGTTACGAAAACGTCTTTTTTCTTATGGGAAATTGCTTGCGGAACCACTAGATATAATTTTCTTTTAAGTTATTTATTTTTTTGTAGATTCAAATAAATTTGGGGGCGATATGCATGTAAATTCGAGAGAGAGAAATTTGGACCATCCTAGTGCCTGATACTTTCTTTTATTTTTGATAATTCTTATCTAGAATAATTTTAAACTCATTATATCATTCCTAACATATATCTTAAATAATAAAAATTAAGAATTCAGTTCAATAAAATTAATAATTCAACTAAATACCATCCAAGCCATTACATTACATTCAGTTCATACTGGCATGCACTTCGTACTGGTTTCACCTTCCTATATTGTTAAAGTTTTTATGTATGTACATTAGTTTATGATAAATGACTGAGAGATCTCTTTAAATTGGTTGGGGGAAATAAGTGTGATCAGAAGAAAAACGGGAAAACCCCGGGAATTTCAAATTGCCTGATCACTAGACACCCTGAAAATCTGAAGTGGAATGATATGAAGATTCGAACTTCTTTAGGAGACTTGTATGGTTTCTCTTGTTATTGGTTGGATTTCGCTTGAAAGTATCAGAGTGCAAGGCAAACTCGAGGCATTGATTTTCCTGGGAGGATTCGAATTCGTTTTGAGTCTGGCCTTAAGTCTTTCGTTCCACTCGATTTGCGTGGTCCCGGAATTTCGCGCGGTGAGGCGCAAAAACTGCTTGCCTCCAGCCGGTCCGAGAAACTCCGAAAGGAAAGTTTCGTCGAACGAGCACCGTGGATTTAGGGGTTGGCACTGACGCGGGAGGGTGAAATAGAAGGAGAGTTCAAGGCGAAGATCGAGCTCAAACAATTTGTCAAAATTCAACCTGCAGCATGTGGTACGAAATGGCACTGAAATGGGACATTCAACCAAATCAATCAGCCTTTTTTTTCTCTATGATTAGTTACTCAATTTTGCTGAAGAAAAATTATTGCTAAATCGAATTTAAAATTAACTGTTGTCTGAAAAGTCGTATTCCTAAATCGACATTTGTCTAAATGGCAAGGTTCTATCTCGGTGGCAAAATCTGGAAGCTTTCAAGTTTAATACCATTCTCTGTGAGATAAAACCTTTCTATTAGCATGCTTCCTTCGAGATAGAGTCTTGTCATTTGGACATGTTCTGGGTGGTATTAGGTCAGGGAAAACCTGGAAATCAGAGAAAAATCAGGCAATTTTATATGTCAGGAAAAATCAGAAAAAAAGTCAGGGAGTTTAAGCAAAATCTTGCAAAATCAGGGAATTTTTTATAATAGTTAATTAAACTAACGGCCAGGGATATTAAGTTTTTAAATTTAAATTTGAAATTGTTTTATTCCGTTTATAAAAGATTCGATGTTGAAAAAACGTTAAGGATTAATATTCTGTTCTTTGAATATTAATGATTAGGAAAAATGAAAAATTGATTAGGGATAAAATAGGACATTTTGAAATTGAATATCGCTTCCCGAATCACAAAAAACTATGGAAACTGTAGATAATGCCATGTGCCTGTACATAAGGCAATGCCTCCACACTCGGTACTGCTCTCTTTGCTGAGCTTGACAAATCACCGTCCCATAATATTCTTGTCAATCATTTATTTGTCTTGTATTTTGTTTAAAAGTCATCCCTTTTGGTTGAAATTTCAACTGTTTTGTTGAAAATTTGTTCGACAAGATAATAATAATAATAAGGTAAAAGTAGAACGCCTATGTGAAATTGCCAATGTGGCGTCCCCTAATCCTATCGTACAGACTGGTGTTCTTGGTGGCTGAAAAGGTAGCAGGACTGAAAAGGTATGGAAAAACTTGAATCCACGTCGTTCTCTCCCCTTCGCTTCTAGAAGAACGATCGGTTTCCTGGGTTGGAGTTGTAATCCTGAGAGAGTTATTGGATTCGATTTGATCCACTGGTCTCTCCACTCGTTGGTTCGCTTTAGTTCTTTCCGGAAGTTGGCGCCAGTTCCGTTCGACTACTCTACCTGAAATTCACTTTTTCGATAAGGAGAACCGTGGGACTCTAGCAAGTCTACATCTTCTCCAGAAACTTTTGACAGCACATATTCTTTGCAACAATCGTGACTCAATATCTGGATGGAACTTGCTCTCTTTTGCCATGAATACGAGAGAATCTCATCAATCTACACGCCTTTCTGGAATATTCGTCTTTAAATTTGTTTATGTTAGTTTCTTTTTTGTCTACATGGTCTCATACAGGGTGGCTGCTGACCAAGAAAAAGTGAGAAACAGCCAGGAACTTTTTGGAAAATGGGAATTTTTCAGATTTGGTTTTACTTTTACAATAAATATCGCCACGCTCTTCGAAAAATATGTGTTTGGAATTGTTTTCAGTATTACCAAACATCTCCGTTAAAATTTCAAAGATCATTTTGCACTTAAGATTTTAAAGTTAATGTTTCGTTCAAAAATGATTGTTCCTTTTATGCTATATATTTGAGAAATTAAAGCTTGTGTTGATGGATCATTAAATACTAAAATTCCTGTGATATCTGAGAAGAAAAACTTTCTTTTTAGATTTTTAATGTAATAATTACATAGGTGACCTAAATTTATATATGTAATTGGCATTAATTATTATTTAGGGAAACTCTAAAAGTTTTTCAAAAATATTGAATACCCGCTTTTTGAGAAAAACTGATTATCAGTTCAGTTACTTATTATTGCGGAGCCAATTACAAGTTGGTTTTACCTGGTAATCATTAGCTGGGTAATAAGCAAACAACCTCTATATAAAGTCCACTAACCATTAATTTACTAATGAAACCATTTAGTAATAACAAGAGTGACTATTGCAGGTAGATTGAACTGCTTAAAAATCGAATTTTGGGCTCAAAAACTGGAATATCTCTAGAAACAAGTAACGAATGAAAATTTTTTCGAAAGTCGCCTTGGAACATCATCTATATCATTTATCCTGACATTTTTAGACAAACCAATTAAATACTGTAGGCTACAGGTCGACTGAACTTCTAAAAAATCGAATTAAGGTCATAAAATCTACCATATCTCTCGAAATAATTAATGAATCCAAATTTCCTAAAAAGTGCCCTCGGATCTTTATATAGTCAATTTATCCTGAAATGTTTAGACGAATTGATTGAATATTGTAAATTACAAGTCCATTAGAATGCTAAAGATGATATATTTTTTACGTTTTCTGAATCTGCTGTGTTCAATATTTAAAAAATGGACAACGTTTATGTGCAGGAGTTATTTTTTGCGATTTTTTATTGATTCCAAAAGGTTTGATACAAATCGGTGAAGAATTGGTTGAGATATCCAATACATGTACGATAACTAGCGTTCTTTCAAGAAAAGATATTTGCGTTTCAGGTTTTGCTCTTATTGAGATTTTTATATCACATGAATTTGAGTTCTATAATATAGTTTAATTATTTATGAAACTCCTGTTAGCTTTTTTACATTCTCATTCGTGAGAATATAATTAAATTTTTTCTTCAAAACTCAACCATTATGTTAATAAGTCATCTTTTTTTAGTCGAAAATTGAACTGTTTTGTTGAACATTTGTCTTTTTCGTTAGAAAATTCGTCCTTTTGGATTGAAAATTAATTCTTTCTAATTGGAAAGTCTACTTTCATATTTCTGGTGCAGAATTCATCCCTTTTTGTTAAAAATTCTACAATTTGGTTAAAAATTTAATTATTTTTCTGAAAATTGAACTATTTTCTTAAACCATATTCCTTTGTCGAAAATTAATTATTTTTGTTTTAAAAATCTACTATTATATTGTTTGTTCATAATTTATCTCTGTTGGTCGAAAATTCGACTTTTATGTTGAAACATCCTCTTTTTTTATAGAAAATTCATCTTTTGGCAGAAACGTCGTCTTTTTTGGTTGAAAGTTTTAATTGAAAAGTCTATTATTATATTTTTAGTTCTGAATTCATCTCTTATGGTTAAAAGTTCTACAATTTAATTGAAAATTTAATTATATTGGGTCAAAAGTTCATCTTTTCGAATTGAAAATTTATCTTTTGGTGGAAAATTCCATTTTCTTCTAAAATATTCTTATTTTTGGCTTGAAAATTCAACTATTTGGCTGATGAAGAAACTGTTTTTGGTTAAATTTCAACTTTTTTTATGTATTTTAAATTCGATAATTCGATAAACAAAATTCGATAAAAAGGTTGAAAATTCCACTATTTGGTTAAAAATTTAACTGGTTTGTTGAAAATGCGTCTCTTTTGCTTGAGATTTCAACTAGGTTGTAAATGCAACTGTTTGGTTGAAAGTTCAATTCTGTTGTTGAAAACTGATATACTTGATTGAAAATTCATCTTGGAGGAAAATTAACTTTTTTTTGGAAATTAATCTTTTCGGGTATAAAAGTCAAATGTTTTCTAAAGAAAATCTACTTTTTAGCTAGAAAACTCAACTGTTTTGTTGAAAATTCTATTTTGTTGAAAGTGCAATATAGATTTACTTAAAATCTTAGGAATATGATATCTACATTGACGTTATTCAGTAGAATTTATTTCCCTATTATAAACTTGTTTTCTTAAAATATTACCCTATTTCCCCTGCTTTCAGAGCATTTTGGGCTGTGAAGTCTGACATAACTTTTACAATAATTTACATTATATATTTTACCTTAATGTTCTAAAATTTTTAATACTTTTCAAAATATGAATAATAAAGAAATTAGTATTGAATAATTGTTATTATAAACACTGAAAAGTCAAGCGGGACAAATTAAATTTTTTACCGTGAAAAACAAGAAATAGCCTGTAATTTTTTTTAAGTTTGAGTGTACACTCTGTTATACCAATATTTCAAGTATTGATTTTATTCTTAGTTGTGAAAACATTTCTCTCTTGCTCCGCTGGGATGCAAAAATCAAAATACGACATCAACAATAAATGTAAAATAGAATGGTTCATCAGAAGTTGTGCACTCTTGATTTTAAACTAATTTAATAACAATTCGGATATAAAGAAAAACAATTTTGCTTTATATGTTGAAAAATAAATAATGAGTGAAGATCCTAAAATCATCCGTAGGTAATTCAACATACTGTGTACTATTATGGAATTCAAACTGTTGGCAATTTGAAATTTAGAAGAACAAAAGTTAAAACATTTCCCAATTTAGCAAAAAGTTTCTAATTACTTGACAACTTTCTTATTATTATTATTGGCAAATAAAATTGTATTTCCAACATTTTTGACTGACCAAACATTGGCATTTACTACTGAAATTGGCCTATGGGTGCATTATACACTGACTTGTACTACTGCAAATCACACTATACTTATACTACTTAAAATGTCCCTTTTTCATACATACCACTCTTTTTTCATTATTTGTATACAAATGTTCAAAAAGATAATCTGAAAAATATTAAATAAAAAAAATATATTTTAATAGATTTAGCATTAAAAAAAATGATAGAAAAGGTAGAAAAGACGGTAATATAAATTTTATCTCTAATTAATCTTTGGAATTTTTTTTAAATCTGCAGAAAGTTTGTGTTATTCTTTGAAGTCATTTGAAATTTTCTCCAACTAATTGATAACTCTTCAAATTCCTTAAAATCTTTTAAATTCTGCTTAAACATTTTTCAATCATCTGTAACTTTTTTTAATGTATTCAAAATCTGTAAATTATTAAAATATTTCCTAATGTTTTCTAAAATTTAAAGAATTCTATGAATTAAGTTTCCTGAATATTTTTTTCAAGTTTTGTATATAACTTTATATCTTATTGTTTGCTCAGGATAGCGCATACATTAACTTACAAAAATTTCATTCTGTAAAATTTAAACCTATTTACCAAAAGAGCTTTTTCTCTTTCTGAATATTCAGGAACTTTTTTTTTGTTAGAGACATTAAATTAATCCTACAAAATATTTAATGGGTACTTCGCATACTGTAGTAATTCTGTTTGCAGAGTAAGCAAAGAAAATACAATTTAAAAAGAAAACGCCGGCACAGTCTAAAAAACCCATAAAATCATTCTTTTTTTTTAATATGATTTTTCTTATCAATACATAGATGTACTGAAGAGATGGAAAATTTTCTCAATCTTTTGTTGCAATGTTGAGATAGTACACAGAATCATCTGATTTTCATCAACCATAGGTTTCCGTCTGCATTCTTTGTCCCACAGATTAATAATATCGAATTCAGGATTTTGACTTTCAATAACACGTCGAAGTTAAAAAGAATGCTCAACTTAAATATTTATGTTCTATGAGTTCAGCGTACAATCGATCTAAGTAAATAAAAAATCTTATACATATTGAAGAATAAGGTCAATCATAATTGACAGAAAATTGTTATGTTTTCAGAAATAAAAAGCAATCGACTTTTAAATAGAGTAGAAAAAGAACAAAGAATTCTTAACAAATTGAAGGGGTCGATCATCCATAAAAGTTTGATTGACTGTTCGTACCACGCCATAAAAGCGAAGCAGTCTTTGGAGTTAGGAAAAGACGCTCAAGAGGAGGACCGTAAATATTTGCCTCCTTATTCCGATGATAAACCAAGTGCTTTTCATTTTTCTCCGTTCGCTGCTTTCTCTTTATTCGGCGGAAGGAGTGTGGAGCTTCTTTCCGACTTTTATGACCGCAAAAGCATTCGTATCCGTTGAAGACCTCGTATTATTCTTTCCGGTGGGCCTTCCGAGTTCGTCTTTCGGTCTCGTCGTTTTTTTAAATTTCTTCACTGACATTTTCCTTCTTTCTCCATTTCACTCCCTTGACCATGTCTTCGAGTCGGGAAGCATTCGCGGAACGAAGACATTGGAATGAAAATTTCGTGGTAGAATTCGAAATTACTGAATACGAGCATTCCCTCGGTCTCTTGATCTCGGGCCGGAAGGCAGGATAAGTGTACCTGTGGCACCTGGAATAACGAGTTCAAATCCCTAAGCAATTAAGTCACCGGTCTTGGTACGCTTCCCGCAGCCACAGAATTTAGTGAGATTGTTCAGAGGAATGTGACAAGAGAGTGGTTTGAAATCCTAGTTTATACACCGCACTTGTGTTAAAATATCCTCAATTGCACTTTCCTTGGCTTAGATTAGAGATAATCTAGTTCTTGATAATGAATGCGGCATGTCCGAATAACAAGGTTCTATCTCGGTCCATGCCAAGGAGTTAATTACTCGAATTTTTAGTATACACTAGATTGCAAGATTGCGAGATTACATGGGATTGCCAAAGATTGCATAATTGACTGCAAATTTTGGTATGGCATTTTTAAAGATCTCATGGATTTCATATATTCTAAATACAATTTTATAGACACTATAGAGATAGCATGGCCCTCACGGAAAAATACTCTAGGAAAATTTATATCCCAGGCGGAAAAGTTATACATAATATTTCCCACTATGCACAACTTTTCCGCCTAGGATAGGCCGCTAATGATTTTCCTATAATTTTTTCGCAAACATAGGACTTTCATTATAGAAAATCATTTTATAGAAAAAGATTATAGGATTATCAGCATTGGAATAAATGATAGAAGAATATTGAAAGAATTAATGTAAAAAGTAGAGAAACTACAAAGGAACGGTTTATTTTAAAAACCATAATCTTATGTGGAAGTATTTCATGTGACTTATATGCAAAAGAATTCTAGTCGATCTGAGGACAAACTATAATTTTACTATTTTAAAAATTTTCATGCAACTATTTTGCTACTTTTTTAAAATGTATGCCACTAATAATGCAAATTTTCATCTATGAAGTGAGGAGTCCTTCATATTACATAAGATTATGCGATTTTGAACGAGTTTAATTTGAAATTCAAATTGTTCAATTTTGAGAATTTACCAATTTAATTCTGAATGCTTGAGTTCAGAAAGAAATGAAAGAATGTAGATGTACAGTAGAAAGTTTTTATACAAAGGGAATAAAAATTCTAGAAAATAAGTTAATACTCTTACTATATTTTTTGCAATTTTGAGGAAATTTGAGCTTTGTGCCTTCTCGTTGGCGTAAAATAAAAGAAAGATTTCAAAGTAATCGCATTAATGTGCTCCTGCTTGAGCTCTTCGTCCATGTATTTATAGTTCTATGTGGGTATATTATCATGATTAAAAAATATAATATGTTATCTGGTCGACCGCGTTGCACCGTTTAACCATCCGAGCGTACTGTAGATATCAAGGCACTTTTCTTTTCCTTTTTTCAGTTAAACTCGGCTTTCGGCCGCAGCAAAGAGAATTTTCAAGCTCCCCACAGTGGCAAAATACGATCGAAGTCGAGAAGTAGAAAGCGATCTCCGTCCTCCTCTCCTATTTAACGTAGAGAGAGAGGCAGACAGGTTCTGAATAAATATGTTTCCTCTTCCTCCCTCGTTTCTTCTATTTTGCTCGTTTTTGCATCAGCTTCGGTTTCCTCGATCCATATAGAGATTTTGCGCGTGGCGGTATTACATTTATGCACACTGCATGCGTATTGCGTATACATATATCGATGACACGGGTAAATATCTCAAAGCCAAACGTTACAAAAACGAGTATAACTTTTGAAACGTGTTCGATAATCAGTGAATGTTCGATGACCGCAAAACACTTTCCGATGAATCCACAAACAAACTGCTCAATGAATATGGATCTTTGTTATCGGAAATAGCAATTAATCATATCCCCGGATTTTTATTTCCTAATATAATAAACATAAACCAGGGACCTGCAGGTCAGGCTAAACCTGAAAATCAGCGGAAAGTTAGGATCGAGTCTCCACTTTCGATCCCACAGGTCGCAGAAACAAATCTTAGCTATACTGCCTTCCATCGCGTTGCGTCTGCTGCGACTCTGTGCGCGTGACCCTACCCATCACGGCCAGTGGAGAAGTTTAAAAGTGAGGACTACTTCCCTCCAAGGATTTCGATGCGACGAGTTCCGTTCCGAAGAGTTCTAATGTAGTGTAGCTGTAACTGAACGAAGGAATTTAGAAAGATCCCTGCATCAGCCAAAGTGGATATATTCGGACTTATTTGAGCATTTTTCCTATAACAGGGATGTTACATAGCCGATACACATTATGAGTATAGCTGAAATAGAGATAAAGTAGGACTTATCGGATGGAGAAGGACCGGGTCTTGAATTTCGATCACGCAGGCCGCAGAAAAAAATCTTAGCTGCACTGACTTTCATCGCGTGGCGTCTGATGCGACTCTGTGCGCGTACGCCTACCTATCAAGGCTAATGGAGAAGATTACAAGTGGAGACTACTTACCTCCAAGGATTTCTATGCGACGATATCCGTTCCGACGGGTTCTACTACAACAGATCAACGAGTAGCTGGAAATGAACGAAGGAATTTAGAAAGATCCCTGCATCAGACATAGTGGATATATTCGGACTTATTTGAGCATTTTTCCTATAACAGAGATGTCACATAGCCGATGTACATTATGAGTATAACTGGAATAGAGATACAGTAGGACTCATCGGATCCACATGGACCACGTCTTCAATTTCGATCACGCAGGCCGCAGAAAAAAATTGTAGCTGCACTGACTTCCATCGCGTGGCGTCTGTTGCGACTCTGTGCGCGTACTCCTACCTATCATGGCTAGTGGGGAAGCTAAGTGGAGACAGGATTTCGGTGCGACGAGTTCCGTTCCGACGGGTCCTTCTGTAACATCTCAACGTGTAGCTGGAAATAAACAAAGAAATTTAGAAAAATCCCTGCATCAGCCAAAGCGGATATATTCGAACTTATTTGAGCATTTTCCCTATACCAGGGATGTCGTATAGCCGATACACATTATGAGTATAGCTCGAGTAGAGATACAGTAGGACTCATCGGATCGAGACGAACTGGGTCTTCAAATTCCATCACGCAGGTCGCAGAAAAAAATATTAGTTACACCTGGTAGTGACGTATCTCGAAATGTCAAGAGCTATAATGTTTGACCGGCTATTTACAGGCCGGTGAATTTTCGTATAAGCAGCTGCCTTCCATCGTGTGGCGTCTGCTGCGACTCTGTGCGCGGCGCTTACCTATCACGGCTAGCGGAGAAGTTTAGGAGTGGGGACTACTTTTTAAAATGATCGCCAATGTTAATATTAAATAGAGTTTAGGCCCGGATGATAACAATTTACAGGTGTTTCGATTTTAGGTGGTAACTGAATTGAATTATCAAGAAAAGCGAGATAAACAACAAAGTTGACCTACAACTGCATTATGCCGAATTCAGGGATATTCACTTTCTCGATACCAGACGAAAAATTGGCTAATATACGTTCATATATTTTCGTGCCAACTAAATGTTTTCCTTATCCAAAGATAATAAAAGTATAAACAATCTGTCTAAAATAATAACTTTTTGAACTTATAAACTTGGCCAAAATTACTGATCTACGAGAAGAGTTAATGTAAAGTTGATAAACTTTTGACTTACCTAATCTGAGCAAACAGATTCTTTGAATTCAATATATTCTAGATTTGCTCCTTTGCCTCAAGAATTTTTTCCCCGTGCATATCACTTTAATCACTTTTCTTTCAATAAATTAACCTATGATTTAACCACTATTGAATTCAGGTTATATTTTTACTTTTTTTTTAATTCTTTTGAAATATTTCAGAGTAGTCTGACAAATTCTAAGGAATTTTAAACAGATTTCAATAATTTAAAGCGATTGCAAAGGATTTAAAAGATTGTGGGCTATTTTAAAGATTTTAGGGTATCTTTTTATATTCTAGGGAATTTGCAAGAGCTTCAAAAAGTATCAAAGAATTTTAAATATTCAAGGATATTTAACAAGATTTGAAATAATTTTCAATAGATTTCAGTAATTGAAAGAGTTTTCGAGAGCTTTTCAAAGTTTCATGGGATTTCCAAACATTTTCAAAGGATTTCGAAAGATTGCAAAGGATTATAAGTGCTTTGGTACAATAGATTTAAGACTTTCACGATGATTCATTATAATAAATTTAAAGGAGGTTTTTCGGGTTTGAATCGTGTGCAAAACTGCGAAACGTAAACAAGATTCATAGTTTTGCACACGATTGAAACCCGAAAAACCTCCTTTAAATTTATATTTCAGGACTTTTTAATAAATTCCAAGGCATTTACAAGTGACTTCAAAATTTTAAGCAATTTCCAAGGATTTGAGATTTTCATGATGTTGTAAAGAATATCCTAGAACCTCGGAAGATATAGAACGATTGATAGGACCTATAAGGTTTTAGAATATTTTTAAGGATTCCAAGGGATTTTCTCAGAAATCCTAGGATTTCAATGATTTTGAAAATTTTTAAAGATTTTAGGATATTTTAAAATATTTAAAAGTATTTTTAATTGATTTCAATAATTTGAAGGGATTTCAAAGAATTTCACAGATTTTAGGGCAATATATGGTAGGATTTGAAATATCTTAGTGGTCAAATATTCGAAAGAATTTTTAATTATTTTCAATAATTTAAAGGGAATTTGAAGGGTTTCAAATATTTGAGTGTATTTTAAAACATTCCAAGGCCTTTTTAAGAGATTTTAATCAATGTGAAGGGATTTCGAAAATTTAAAAAATTTTTAAGGATTTAAAAAGTTGTCATCTGTTTGTGAAGAATTCCATGGAATTTTGAAAAATATTGAATGATTTCTCTAATTCATTTGAATTAATTTAATCAATATACAATGTTCCAGAGACGTTTTAAGATCGTATTTGGAACATTAAACGTTTTCAGAACATTATTTGGTCTGACTTAGGACCGTTTTTGAAACGTTCAAATAACGTTCTCATACGTGGACAAATTAAATGAATAAATGAAATCGAAGATCATTATTATTAATTTTGACCTTATTTTCTAAAATGGAAAAGAAGACAAAAAGGATTAGTAAAAATTAAACTTATAATATATTAAAATGTTCAGCAGATTGCAAGCGTGTAAAATACACAAACAAAAACTTTAAGCTGCATACCCTAAGAAGTTATGAAAATAACCTTTATAAGCTGGCCCTCCTATATCGAAAATTTTTTCGCGGATATCAAAAGTACTAAAGTATGTAATAAAAGTTGGCAGAATTTCAAATATCGAATAAAAATAGTCGTTTATGTGGCATATGTACAAACGATTTTTTGGGCGAGGTGACAAAAATCTTTTCAGCTACGAACAGTTTACGCATAGTCCTCATATAATAGTATTTCCGGCGCTGATAGGGAGATACGTATTTTCACGTTTCTTTTGTTCTTTTTATAAATAAATTAGTGTTTTCATTTCACTTCGAAATTTAATTTTCAGATATTTATTGAACAAGAGGTTAAATTTTATTTCAGAATATAATTAAGAAAAATTTTTAAGAGAATATTGTAACTTTGTTCTTGAAAGAAAATCTTACAGAAGAACTGATTCTAATTAAAATTGTTATCAAACTGGCTATTTGATTGAGAAACAGTTGTTTAAACTTTCCTCTTTTTTTAATTTAACTCGAGATTGGATAACGCATGTTACAAACTTTTCTGAGAAATTGTAAGATAAGAGAAAAGTATAGTTTTCTTTGGAAAAGCATCTGATTGACAATATTACTCCACTCGGAGCTAAGAGGGTTACAAAGTTTCTGGTCTGACATAAAAGTACTGAAACTACTAGCAGAATTTAAACTGTGAGATATAAACTCGCTCCGTCTATATTTATTTTACAAAAAGGTTATAAATCGTAATGGTAGATTACAATATTGCAGGATAAGACATTTTTTGTAGAATTGAAAAGAGTCTTGTCGAAGAAATAATAATACTTCATTTATTTAAAAAAAAAACTTATAAAAAGAACGGAGGATTGTATTTTTGAAATTCATAAAGTTACATTTATGGAAAAGTCCTGTGTTCACTCGATCACTGAATAACATTTAGAGAGACTACCCAGGCGGAAGAATTGTATATAGTTCATACATAGTGGAAAAAATTATACATATAATATTTCACATTATGTATCATTTTTCCGTCTGGATATTTCTGAAGCTCTGAGGGCTTGAAATAATAACTAGTTGAGCTACAAAATGATCGATTTTATCGATTGATGTAATTATGGTCTCGGAAATTCCTCCCGGGCATCCATCTATATAGAACACTATATGCTCGAAAAATGTTATTGGTTGTACGCAAAGTGAATCTTGTAAATGTGTATGAATATGCAGAGTAATTAAAATTTGGTTCGATTTTCCTCTCGTTCTATAATCAGTTTAATGATTCATCAATATTCTCAATTCTGCAATTAAAGCAAATATGGCCAATAATAACAGACAGAAAGTCGTTAATTCAACCGAGAGTTATTATAGAATTTTGATATGGCACAAATATTCTTTAACATGTAAAGGCTTTTAGATTAATTTGTTTTCGAGAGCTGATCACTAAACGTACAGAAAACGGCCTTTTCTCAAAATGTCTAATTATGATTTTTTTTTTGGTTATCTCGTACCTGCAGATCAATAATTCGAAAGAAAGTCGTCAGAAAAATGCACAGTTTTTACTCTATCAATTACCACACTTCGAACTTTTACATGTGTTTTAATAGAAAAATTCGTCTATTAATGAAGTGTTATCCTTCTCAATTCTTATTGTCAGATTTGTGTACATGCGTTAAAGTTTGTAGATCAAACTCAACCGAAATGAGAGTTTTGTATCCATGAACTTGATAGATTTACTATTTTGTGTCCACAGGATGTTTGGGGGTCGCTTTAACATCCCTTAATGATTCAAGGAAGGAAACCGACATTTCCAAAAAACCAAAGCCACGGTATAGATGTTTTGATCAAACTATTGGATTGAAAAATCACTCTAAAATAAGTGCGGGAAACGTCCCCTACCAAGAAAAGTGTTAGAATTTATCTTAAGGCATCCCTTAAATATTCAAACAAGGAAATCGACGTTTCCTAACAACCAAAATCACCAGATGAATTTCGAATAAGTTATAGTAGTTGAAAATCACTTTAAAACAAATAAGGGAAACATGCCCTAGCAGGAAAGGTCGTTGAAGTAATGTTAAAGGTTGTTTTAACATCTCATGTATATTTAAACAAGGAAATCTACATTTCTTAACAATCAATATCAAGAAAGAGTTTTTGATCATACAATTAATGTCGGGAATCAATTCACAATAAACGTGGGAGCATATTCTTGCAGAGAAAGTTGTTGAAATTATGTTAAGGTTTGTTTTAACATGTCCTAAACATTCAAGCAAGGAAATAGATACTTACTAGCAACCAAAATAACGAGATTTATTGTAAGGATCGTGTTAACATCCCTTAAAGATTCAAGTAAGGAAATCGACATTTCCTTACAATGAAAACTACTGGAGATTTTTTTGTTATACTATTGTGGTCGGAAAATCAATTCACACTGGGCGTGCAAAAGATATTATATCAGGGAAAATCATTGAATTTACTCTAGGGGTTGTTTGAACATCCCATAGAGATTCAAGTCAAGAAATTGATATTTCCTAACAACCAAATTATCGAATATCTCTCGTTATCAATGAGTCTTAGTCATGTTGAAAAATTTGGAAAAAATCGTGACTTTCTAACTCTATTCTAAGAGAAAATTGCTAAAGACAATAAGAAGTTGTTTGAACAAATTATGTAAATATCTAATTATCAGAAGAAAATAGTATTTTATGTATTAGAAACAATTTTTATTATAAAATCGCACTAAAATCATTATTAGCGCCAGAAACATGGCAAGCCCCAATTTTTCACTTATGGGGTTTCTTTTGGGACCCTATAAAACAGACTTATGAGGGTGATATTTCAAAAATAATTATTGATTTGCATTCTGTAGCTAATTGTTAAAAAATCTGTCCAGTTTCAACTCGATTCACCTAATATTGACGATTCTGCATAAAATTTACACAAACGTCTTTTTTTTCTAATGGGAAATACCTGTCAAACTTCATGGGGCCTGCAGAACCTCTAAATATAGTTTTTTTAAACAAATTTATTTTTTCATGTATTCACATAAATTTGGTGGCGATATGCATGGAAATTTGAGAAAAAAAATGTCCAATGTATTTTTGGACAGCCTGATGTATATCCAAAGAAAACCTGTTTACTTAAAACCCAAGCAGATCAGTCGTTTCTGACATGCACCGTCGGTGCGACGTACTGTCAGCCACTAGACAAATCTGAATAAGAATTTTCGATCAACTTAGAAATTTGATAACTTTGTTGTTATGGAATGTCGATGTCTTGCTTGAATCCGTACAGTATGTTAAAACAATCCTTAACATAAATACGGTTGCTTTCCCTTCTAGGATATGTTTACCACGTCAATTTGAATTGATTTTTAACAGCGACAGATGTTTCACACATTAATTTTAAAGTGACTTCCAGCTACTATAATTCAATCGAAACTTCTCCTATGATTATGGTTGTTAGAAAATGTCGATTTCCTTGTTTGGATCTTCAAGAGATGTTAAAACAAGCCCTAAAAATCATTTACACACAAAATCATGAATCTGTTAGGTTCATGCGTACAGCACTTTTGTTTTGGGTAGTTTGATGTACCAAAAATGTAACATCCAACCAAATCTAACAAAAAGTTTTTGATCAGGATAATATTTCAATAATAGACGAATTTTTCTATCAAAATACATGTAAAAATTGGAAAGAGAGATGAAAAAAACCTATTTTTCGCTCGTTTCGTCGATCTTATGAATTCAACTCAGAAGTGGTCTAAATGATAGCTTATGGTGATACTTTAAAGTAGGCGAAATTTCGAGCTGAACATGGTTTCTATTTTTGAGATATGGCGAGTTGAAGTTGTTATTTCACTCATCCACGCCAAGGCGATTTCGACATTCTCGGTGACCTCTTGCGTTATCTTAAAATTCTCAACAGGTACAACCAGTACCATTTCTAACGTACAATTTTCCATTCTTTTCGAATCCCTTATTATTTTTTACCAGAAACATGGTACAAGAAAGTTATAAAAGATTTCTGTAGTAAATAATTAGCATTTTCGTTGAACATCTTTGATCAGTTGGTATTTTTATACTGAAAACATAGCAAATCGATGGATTTATATACCAAGCACTTACAGGAGTCGCTCGGCTTGGCAAGCAATCAGTTCTTTGCCAAATGCGGGTACTGTCGAGCCGACGGAGGAGACTTCTCTTAATAAAATAGTTGCGTATATTATTTTTCATGATTTGAGTGGTAAAAATATGAACTGATCGCTTTCAAAAAGCGTAGTTGTTTTCACCTTTCGACAAATTGATGTTATAGTTTCATAGAAGGATTTCCTCACAACACGATGTTTTCTTAAAGAATATCTAATCTTATCCAAGCTGTTGTAAGGATACATCATTGTATGCATGCAGTATAATCAAATTAAAAAAATCTCTAATACAGTCAAACTTCAATTTGAGCTCGGTTTTGGTTCTGTCCTTCGGCAATGTGACGCAACGTTACGCTAGGCCGTTATTATCGCTACCCTGCTAAAGGAACATCCTCCCCTTTCGGCCCCGCGGTTCCTCTCAATCAGAACGGCAGCACGGCGTCAATTTTTGGAAGACCTAAATCGAGTTGATTGTAATTGGAGTTCGAGTGCACATACACAATGTTTTAATTCACAGGCCTTCAGATACAGGTTTTCAGTATCTATCATGAGTTGCTAAGTCTCTAGAATAAAAATACCGATTAATCGAATATTTTCAGCAAAAATCCTTATTTTTTCTGTAAAATCGGCTATACCTCACTTGAACAACGTTTTTGGTCGAATCTAATAATAGATTCGAAAAAAACCGAAGATTTTACACAGGAAATAATACACTTTGCGTGTTTGAGAATCTTGAACATAATAAACGAGATTGTCGAGAATGTTTGATTTATCTTGTCGTGAACAGGTCAACTAACAGGTTCGACTCATCATACACCAGAGGTTTTGCGGTTCAGGAATTCCTAGAACTGCTGGCCCACACAGTTCCTCAACTCGAGGGGCGAGAGACGGTTGCCACTTATGCCCGGAAAACCTCAGCAGTGTAGCGGAAAGGTACAGTGCGCGGGTACATACTCGCGTATATTGCGCAATATTATATATTCCAATTGGAAACGGTTCAGACGGCCCTGCCTGTTCACGTTCGGACGCTGTTCTTAAACCGTGGAATTAGTATCTCTCAAAAACAAAAACTATGCTCAACTTGAAATTTTGCCTGCTCTAATGTATCACTCAAGGGAACTACAAAAACAATTATAATTAAACATTTTGTCAAAAAGTCATTCTCTGTACATTTGGTGCGGGGCTCTTTGCAACTGTCGATAAAACGGTTAGGGCTGATCAAATGTGTACCAAGAAGATCCGCTATCCATTATCAAACATTTTTTCATAATATTTTTTTAGCACTTTTTTAGCACTTTTTTAGCACTTGTAAAAGTAAACACATCGAATATGGAAAAGTTAAAAATGAGTTGAACTTATGCTGCAAACTGAATAAAAAAGTAACTCATATTACACTTCCGAGTTTTTGACGTGAATGGCGTGAGGGGTGAAGTCAGGGGGTGAACCGCAATGGCGCGCCAGAAACCCTCCTTCGCCCCCGTGGTCGTTTTCAACTCTGCGATTAACTTCGTGAAACGACGGGATCGTAAACGCCGTGCAAAACGAAAGGTTGCGTCGTGAGTGGATCGCCTTTCTGAAAGGCACTGGAAGAATGGCTTAAATTGGATTGCAAAGTTGTTCGTTTTTTACGACCTATAAACATGTGCGTGAAATTAATCTATTACTTGGAAAAAAGTGAGGCGAACTCAACTTTCATTACAAATATTTTTTGCCAGTAAAACTTCAAAAAATTATGGGATATAGCTTTTTATGACTTGTAATGTTTGCTAATGATCTGCGGCTTTGGATGAGGAATTGAAATTTAATATTTTGAATACAAAATCAAAATTTTGAATAACTATTTATTTTTTTAACGTTTTGAACACTCAAACTCAAACTAAAATTAGATTCTCAAATCTGAGAATGAGAAAATATCTAATTATTATCATTTTGTTTTCAAAGATATGTGAATATGATTTTCATAAGGTTTTTTGCATAATTAAAGAAAAAAATTGGAAGATTTCAGATGTGACAAAAAATAATCTAGAAAATTTCAAATCAAATTGTTCATTTCACAGTTTTTTTAATAAAATAATAGAAACAATTTGAGTCAGTTTGAGATATTTAAGACTTTTAGAAGTTTTGAAGAAGTTTAATAATATTTGATAAATTTCCGGAAATCTTTTCAAGTGCAAATAATTTTTAATCCCTTAAAAAATTCTAAAATCCCGGAATATCTTTTAAACTCACTCGAATATTTTTAATTTTGAAAAATCTTTCATAATAAAAAATTACCTTAAAATCTTCCAGATCTTTCAAATAAATATAATTATAATTTTTTATAATTTTTTTTTGTTTAGTAAAAAATCATCTCAAATTTTGCCAGCCTTTCAAAATTCATACAAAGCTTCGAAATTTGTTTTCTAAAATCTTAAAAAAATTACATTTATTTTTATTTTTTTAAATCTACACAAAATAAAAATTATTTCTTAATCTTTTTAAATCTTCTAAACTTTCTAAATATCTCTTTAAAATGATTTTAATTTTTCCTAAAATTGAAAAACAAACGGTCTATTTAAAAAATTGCCTTCAAATCTTTCGAATTCTTTGTTGATAATTTTCGAAATCTTTTTAAATCATTCTTAAAAATTAATTTTTCAAATTCTTAAAAAGCTCTTTTTTCGAAATATTAAAAAAATCTACATTTTGCTAAAAATTTGGTGTAATCTTTTCAAGATTTAAATTGTTTTTGAATCTTTTATAAACTTCTGAAGCTTTTAAATATGATTTTCAATAATTCAGTTTCATGAAACGATTATAATTCGTGAAAAATTAAAAAAGTTGTCTTAAAATCTTCAAGATTCTTTTTCGACATATTGTTAATTTTCCCAGAAATCACATGGTTCATAATTTTATTTTCTCTTTTGTTAATAATGTATAGAAACATTTGAAAACAAATTTTGTCATGAAATAAAATGACTTATTTGAAAATTGTGATGTACAAAAGTCATATTTACGCAGTGTCGCAACCAATCAGGTTTTCGAGAACAATGTATATGTTAACTCTCGTGATTGCAATTTAGCATTTTGAATTTAAAAATGTCCATTGCTTAAGTTTTTAAAATGAAATTCAAGTTTGGAAATAGTGTTCCGCGCTTGACCGGTTAAGGCTCTTAAAACGACTCGAGCTTTCGCCAGATCCATAGTACGTCTACAAGAATGCATTGTTCAATGTAATATCTTAACCACACAATTTATAGGTTATGCTGGCCAAAACACCGAGCTTTTTTTGGAAAACGTTCTATTTTTTTTTTATTGCAATTGTAAATTGAGTATTTTTGCGCCAGTAAAATGCAACACACTGGCTATAGTGTATGACGGGCTGCAGTCACCTGGTCTAGTTTCAAGTCGCATAAAATCTGCAAGTAGCGTGTCTTCGCCGCTTAGAGTAATAATTTATTATTATCATACCATTAAACCATTTCCCTTTCGGGGTAGGCGTGACTTACTGGGCGAGGAAAGGAGTAATGTGAGGTAGGGGGTATAGATTTTTTGGATTGATCTAGAATTCTCGTGTTATTTATTTGAATGACACTTATTTATTTAAATGACACGTTCGTTCCGCAACACTGCTCCGACCCAGGTTGCTGATCAATCTCTCGAGCGATCACCCCACGTGAAGAGCCTCACAAAGCTTTTATGTGTGGTTCTCCACTTGAGCCCATTAGTATCCAAGGTCTTTCTTTCATGCGTTATTCACTCTATTGTCACTCTGTTTACAAACTATTTGTCGCCACACGTTTCTGTCCTGGCATACAACTCTAGCTTCCTTCACGCTCATGCATTTTCTCATGCAAGCACTCGTGTTTCTATGGCTTCTTATGTCTCTTCGGATTAAGGTCTCATTCTCAGATTCTAACCATTCTTTCGGCGGTCTACCTCTGGGCATTCTGCCATTTACTTCACCTTTATACATCTGTGCTACTAAGCAAAATATTTCACTCTAGCTCGTTACAAAATATTAGATATCTTCTGTAAGAGATAAATTGAACATTCTTAAATCTACCTATTAGTATATAATATGTATAAAAAAAATTACTGATAAAATTGAACACGACACATATATTTCTCAGCTGGCCACGTTTTTCTTAGAGAAAATGCTTCACCGAGAGTCTGTCAGAAAAATCTAAGCGGTTCCGTAGCTCACTTGACTAACGTGTGCGCTAGATTTAGGTTTAAGGACAGGTTTTAGGTAGTTAGGTAGGGTTCGATTCCTCAGTGCGGGCGATTTTTCAAAGCGTTTGAGCGTGCAATCATAAGTGTAAGCCTCTGTGCGTGCAATTTTGTAATAATAATCCTGAATTACGTGCAGTAATCATATATAAATCGATCGGCATTTTACATAATTTTTTTTTGTCGAAAGTTTCGAGCTATTTATAAATCGTGTATAGGATGCGTGCAGTGCATACGTACTTATAAATATATGCGTTACAATCCGAAATCGGAAAAGTTATACTCTTCACAGAAGTAAGGCTTCCTACACGAATAGTAACTCTTCCTTGCGCTGAGTACGGATGGTTACTAAGTGGTGTATTGCATCCTACTATTTGAAATTGTTAATTCTACTCTTTTAAAAAGTCAGTTTAAGTTACATGAACGCAAATAGTAATTTTAACAAAATTCACAGACGAAAAGCTGCGCTTCAATTTAAGATAGTTAGAGCTACTGGTTTAGAGAGTTCTTCTAACGATCCTCTTTTTTCCGTGTAGACAGAAAATTAATCTAACTTTCATTTCTCTGTGTATTGCTTCACATAAAATTGAAATAAAAATCGCGATAAAAAGACAATGTGTCAAAAATACCATTCTTCGATGTGCATTCCCCAATCACTTGAGTGCTATAGACTCAATTGTCGAGGGTACGGCGCGACTAGGCACCTTAACCAAACAATTTAAATAAATGAAAACTTGACTTTACTATTGGGAAATAATAATATAAAGTTTATTTACTGACACGCAATAACTGAAAATACCACATGAAAGAGAAAACACATGCAAATCGATAATTATAATTAGGAAGGCTGCGTCCAGTCTAGGAAAATTGGGAGAGCTGGAAAAACATTTGATCACTCATCCCGAATTTCGGGACGACAAGACACTTCGAAATAAGAAGTACAGTTGAACCTGAATTTAGCGCCGGTTTTGGGGCTGACCTTGACGTTAAATCCAGAATCTCGGAACTATTTTGTCTCTTTCCTGTTTTACCTCTCTCCTGTTTCTCTCTCTGTTTTGTCACGCCTGAGTGCACACCGCACATCCCCCCGCAAACGCCTCTCACGTAACCCCACGGCACGCCGTCAATTCTCGGAAGGGCAAAATCCAGGGGAGCTAAATCCAGGTTTCACTGTAATTCAGTTCGCATTCGGGCAAAAAAAACCATAAAAATAGGAAGTTTCTGGAAAACAGGGGAAAAGAAGGGAATAAAAGCAAAAGTGTGAAGTCTGGATTTAGATGCTTTACTTGTAAAGAAAATTTCGAAAGTAGTTTTTGGGTTCGCGCCAAAAACTACTGTTGGTAATAGGGGGGAGGGGTGGGTCAGTGAACATAACGTTACGAACTTAGAGAGAACGTTTAGTACGTTTCCTGATAATAAATTTTAACAAAGTTTGTAAAAGATCCTTGCAACGATACAATTTTTCCCCGTTTTCAAGAAACTTCCCCTTTTTCTTGTTTCTTCGCTGGTTTGTAGAAAATTCATCTTTGTTTGTTTTTGGTTGAAAACTAAACTATTTGGGTAGAAAAATCAACTATTTTACCTTAAACTTCAACTTTTTCATTTTTGGTTGAAAATCTATCCTTGATAAGTTGAATCTTTAACGATTTGTTAGAAAATAATAATTAATGTTTCTAATTAATATTTTTTGTTGAAAATTCATCTCTTTGGTTGAGGAATCAACTATTTATTAAAAACCTGTCTTGTTTGGTTGAATTTATCTGTTTGAAATTTTTTTTCTTTAATTAATTTTTTGAATTGAAACTTTAACGATTCCATTTTTGTTTGAAAACTTATATTTTTTTAGTTGAATATTCACCTATTTGGTTGAAGATTCAACTATTTTAAACATTTTTTCTTTTTTCGTTGAATTAAACAGATGGAAAAGTCATCTTTTTTGTTGAAAACGAACTTTTTTGTTGAAAATTCACCTATTTGGTTGGAGATTCAACTATTTGTAATATTTTTTCTTTTTTCGTTGAATTAAGTAGGTGGAAAAGTCATCTTTTTTGTTGTTGAAAACGATCCTTTTTGTTGAAAATTCACCTATTTGGCTGAAGATTCAACTATTTTGTAACATTTTTTCTTTTTTCGTAGAATTAAACAGGTGGAAAAGTAATCTTTCTTTGTTGAAAACGAACTTTTTTGTTGAAAATTCTACTGTTTGGTTGCAAATGCAACTATTTTTGATTGAGTTTTAATCTTTTTTGTTTGAAAATTCGACCAGTTGGTTGAAAAAGCATCTATGTAGGTTGAAAGTTGAACTATTTGTTTAAAATTTCAACTATCGCATTAAGAATTTAATTATTCTGTTGAAAATTCGAATATTTTTTTCTCATCTTTTTTTATCGAAAATTCAACTGTTTTGTTACAAATTCGTCCTTTTTTATTGTAAATTCTTCTTTTATGATATAATAGTTATCTTTCTTGTCTCAGAATGAACTTTTTGGTTGAAAATTCAACTTTTCTGGTTAAAAACTCAACTCTTTTGTTGCAAATGTAACTGTTTTTGGTTCAGTTTTAATTTTTTCCTTCAGAAGTTGATCATTTGGTTAAAAGTGCATCTTTGTAGATTTCAAATTCAACTATCTATTTAAAAATTCAGATATTTTTAAAAGAATTTAAATATTTTGTAAAATTTTTCTTCGAAAATTCACCTGTTTTTTTTTTAATTCGTCGTTTTGCATTGAACATTAATTTTTTGTGGTAGAAAAATCCTTTTTCTTGGTTGAAAATTAATTTTGTTGTTGAAAATTCGCCTTATCTGGTTGAAAATTCATATATTTTGGTAGAAAACATGGTTTGGTTGAAAGTTGAACTATTTTCTTGAAAATGCCATACGTTTCCACTTGAAATCTTAGGAATTTAAAGCGTTTAATATTGAATTCATCATGGTAGAATCTAGATTAATTTTATTTAGAAGAATTTATTCCTATTTTAATTCCCTATTTTAGTGAAAAATTACTCTATTTACCCAGTTTTTAGTATTTAGCCAGCGGCCACGTTACTCTCAGGAAAGGGGG
>JAABKJ010000217.1:41541-55854 GCA_011634705.1 Andricus grossulariae
GGGGGGGGGGGGGGCGATTTTAAAGGCCCAACTATGTTCGTCAACGAAGGGCTTCAAAAATAGCCACAAAATTGTTAAGGTAGTTTATGTAACTAAAGTCGGGGCCAAAAATCGAAGCCCCTCACTTCAATTCAACGATATGATCACTCTTGTCCTAAAAAATTGTTGTCAATAATTAGAGAGCAAAACATACCAAAAAACAGGGTTTTTCGGCCTACTTTTTCGAGCGTCGACTTTCACCTGTTCCCAGAAAGAGGTCGACGTTGGGAAAAATCTCAAAATAATATACAGATATTCTTCCAACATTCCTTATGCAACACATTTTTCAAAATCCTAAAATATTCAATAATTTACTTTTTACGGGAAATTATTTACAAACACTTTATCTTGAGAACGAATGGAGATAGGAAGCCGTTTAATAGCTCCAAGTGTGCAGTTTTGTGATGCGAGTGCAGTTCAATAATTAAATTCATAATAAAATCATTCTTACGCAAGAAATATCATTTTTAATATTTCTGACTGTAATCAGTGTTGGCGTGTGGGCGGCAGAGTGGGACAAGTTGTAGAAAAAAAGTACCCTTTCGATGACAGTAGTAACTCCAGAAGCAAGCCAACTCCCCTGAACAGATGTGACAAAAGAGTTACTATTTTCATCGAAAGAGTACTTTTTTCCACTACTTGTCCCGCTGGGCCGCCCACGTGCCATCACTGATTAAAGTCAGAAATATTCAAAATGATATTTCTTGCTTAAGAATTGCTTTATCATGAATTTAATTATTGAACTGCACTCGCATCACAAAACTGCACATTTCGAGCCATTAAACGGCTTCATTTCATTTGTTCTCAAGATTATGGTATTATTATTATTTGTAAATAAATCCTCGTAAAAAGTAAATTATTAAATATTCGAGAATTTTCAAAAAAGTATCGCGTTAAAGAATGTTGAAAGAATATCTGTGCACTTTTTCAGATTTTCCCTAACGACGATCAAAAGGTAACTTTAGTTACCAATTCGGTATTTATTAAAAAAGTAACTTCGTTACCTCTATGGTTACAAAAAAGTAACTAGTTAAAAAAAAACTAGTTATTTCTTATCAATGGTTATTTCTTCTATAACGCGCACCCACCAACGTATGTCAAGTCTACCTACATATATGTACGTAGGTAGCTGAGGGTAGGTAATGGAATGCATGACGTCAATAGTGTAAGCGAAAAAAAAGATCCGTACGCCCTCGTGAGTTTGAGATTTAATGGTTCACAGCACGTGAAATATATGACGAGTTCTTTCACTCATATTTTCCTACCGATTAAAATCAGAAGTTAAAAAAGATTGATCGAAAATTAGTAGACATACAAGAAAGTTGTAACTAGTATTTTACTCTTTTTTAATTTGTATACGTTTATAAATATTTTTTGCCTTGCAAATTGACTGTCATAAAGCACAAGTCTTGGTTTAATCTTCTTTTTTCGATATAGTACCTGAAACTCATGGAAAACTTGTACGGGATGTAAAAATCAATACCGGCATGAGCGGATTCTCTTCACTTCCCGTGCCCATACTCCTGCAAAATTAGGTCACGCACTGGTCCTTGGTATATTTCATTCTTCTCTTTTTTTAATTCAAATTCCCGATACATGAATTATTTTCTCCTTGCTAACAAGCATTATTTTTTCCATCAAATCGATTAAGAATTAATTTTCGTCACAGAACGTAAAACCTCCCACCGTGTCATGGTCATTGCATTTCCATGATCAAACTACGAGGGGAGGTTTCACGTCTCCCCTCGGTAAGTCATTTTCAATAATTGCTTTTGCAATATATTTAAACATTGAACTTATATTGTTAATTTTATCTCCCTTTCCACTATATTTACATCATTATTTCATGAATTGAAAATACTGACATAGGTGTTAATCACAAAAACCTTTACAAAAATTATTAAAACCATGCCCGTTTTTTGTTTACCACTGCCCCCCTAGATTTCTAGAATATATCCGGAATAAAACCAACCACCTGCAGAGAGCCAGCAAGCACAACCCCTTCTCTAGTCTAGTACTATATACACCCAAGAAGAAGAACGGAGTTTATCGACCAGTGACGTCACTCGCCCCCACTTTCACGTTTACGTCACGTATAAATACTGCACTCGAGTGTAGCTGAATGCAATTCTCCACTCAACTTTATATTACCAGATTTAATTAAATTTAAAAAAAAAGTTTCTTAACATAATCCGTGTACATTTTATATAATAATCTATTTGAACAGGATGGCCGCAAAACTTAATTTTTTAAATTCTCTGACTTTTTCCTGATTTCTCTCTGACTTTTAATATTCAAAGACCGGCATTTTAATCTTGTAAGATTTTCAACATAGAATCTTTTATAAATGGAATAAAAAAATTTCAGATTAAAATTCACAAATTTCAAATTTATTAATTTCAACCAAAAAGATGACTTTCCTACAATAAAAGTTGAATTTTCAACAAAACGGTTCAATTTTCGACGAAGTTTTTAGAAGACACTTCATTTTTCAATCCGAAATGTTGAATTTTCATCAGCTAAGTTTTCAAACAAAGAGTTGAATTTTCAATAAACTAATTAAATTTTCAACAGAATGGTTGACTTTTCAACGAAGTAGTTAAATTTTAATCTAAAAAGATGAATTCTCAACAGAAAATGTAATAGTTGATATTTCAACCGCAAAAGATGAAATTTCTAGAAGATTAATTTTCTACCAAAACAAACGAATTTTCAACAACAAATGGAAAAACTAAATTCACAATAAAAAAATTATTTTTCAACAACAACAAAAAAACATTTTTCAACAGAATAATTAAATGCTCGAATAAATTGATGAATTTTCATCAAATAAATATTTTTCAGTCTGGAAAGAATAAAAGGTTCGTTCAAATGGTTGAACTTTCAAGACAAAAGACAAATTTTCTGTAAAACTGTTGAATTTTCAAGCAAAACATATTAATTTTCAAATAAAAAATTAATTTTCAACCAAACAGTTCCGGTTCTAACCAAACAAGAGAAAATTTCAAACCAAGAAGATTATGTTTTACTAATAAAGACGAATTTTCAACAAAAAAAATTCAATTTTAAATCAAAAAAAGAAAAGTAACACTTTCAGTTGATAAATTAATTTTAAAACAACCAAAAATGAATTTCCAACAGAATAGTTCAACTTTCAGCCAGTGAGAAAAATTTTCAACTAAAATGCTGAATCTTTAACAAAAAGAACGATTTTTTACCAAATTGGTTCAGCCTTCAACCAAGTAGTTCAATTTTCAACCAAAAAAGATGAATTGTTAACGAATTATGTAATAGTAGATATTTTAACTAAAACAGATTTTAATTTTAAATAAAAAACAGTTCAGTTCAATCAAAAACGATGAATTTAAAAAAAAAAGTTGAATTTTCAAGCAGAAATGATTCCACTTAAATTGTCAACACAAAAATATGAAATTTCAACAAGAAATTAATGTTCTACCAAAATAGTTGAATTTTCAATCCAAAAATAAGAATTTTTAACAAAACAGTTCAATTTTCAACGAAAAAGAATGACTTTTTAATCAAATTGTTGATTCGCTAACCAATACTATTTCCTGACTTTTTCCTGATTACTAGGTTCATGTCAATTGTATACTACGATCCAGGCTATAAATGAAGCAATCCTTCTGATACCATATTTCGTGTTTTTTTCTTTTCGTCTCTTTATAAACAACTTGGGACCCAAGGATATAAAACCCAACAATTTTATATTACACAAACTGAATAATTGTTTTTTGAAAGATCGTATACAACGATCCAGGCTATGAATGAAACAACCTTCTTGGTATCATACTTTGCGTTTTTTCTTTTCATCTCTTTATAAACACCTTAAGACCCAAAGATATAAAACCCAACAATGTTATATTACACAAACTGAATAACTGTTTTTTGAGAGATCGTATACTACGATCCAGGCTATAAATGAAGCAATCTTTCTGATACCATATTTTGCGGTTGTTCTTTTCGTCTCTTTATAAACAACTTGGGACCCAAAGATATAAAACCCAACAATGTTATATTAAACAAACTGAATAACTGTTTTTGAGAGATCGTATACTACGACCCAGGCTATAAATTCAGCAACCTTTCTGATACCATATTTTGTGTTTTTTCCTTTTATCTCTTTATAAACACCTTAGGATTTAATGATGAAAAACCTAACAATGTTATATCACAGGAACTGAATAATTGTGTTTTGAAAAAAAGTATTCTGTGATCCAGGCAATACATGAAGAAACCTTCCTGATACCATATTTTATGTTTTTTCTTTTCGTCTCTTTATAAACACCTTAGGACCTAAGTATATAAAATCCAACAAAGTTATAATACATAAAATGAATAATTTTTTGAGTTTTTGTTTTCGAAGAGAGTTTTGAGAGTTGTATATTTGAGTGATGAAACCAAATCTTGCTTTTGAAATAAACATCAGTAAATAGTCCCTCTGGGTTACACATAGTAGCACGCGATAGAAGCGATTCCAGTTACATAGTCCTGCGCTCTCCTCGGGCTCAGTGCACAAGTATTGATCCTCCCTTTCTTCCAGTCCTCGATCGTCTCCCACATTTTCCTCCCGCCACCATAGCCTGTTTCGCACTTTCTCCTACTTTCCTCATGAGAGCAGAAAAAACTCCCTACTCTCTAGTAGGAAATTCATCTTCATCAGCCACCTTGCATTAGATGTTCATATTATTGCAAATACTGAAAACTATCTTGCGACATTTTTTTCATTATCTGGTATTCGCTTTAAAAACCTAAAAATGATCATACTTTTTAGACTGAAAAAAAAATTTATTTTTTGTTTCTTTACAAGAAAAAGTTATTTGCAAAGGCGGAATTCGATTTATCGCCGTCCATGTCTATAAATGGTCCGTCTGCCTCTGGGAAGATAAAATTAAAATGTTGAACATTGATCAGTTCTCTACAAACTGCAATTAGAATTTTACAAACTTATTCGATTTTTAACGGTAGAATATAATTTTCATAATTCCCCCTTTTCAAGCACGCTCTAAATTTGAATCAGTCCAAAGTAAATTAATGGAAGTCAAGATGACAAGATTGTTATGGCAGAATAAATCGAGGATTTGCAGAGAATGTTGAATAAACTTAATACAAGCATGAAGAACATGGGCCTCAAAATTAACGTAAATAAAACAAAGATGTTTGAAGGAAAAAGCGAGAAAACAATGTGCACCATTGTCCTAAATGATGAGAGATTAGAGCAAGTTGACAAATACATATATCTGGGTACCCTATTCACAAGCGACGGAAAAATAGATGGGGAGTTAGATAGACGCATACATGAGGATAAGAAGGTTATCGGTAGAGCAGGGTCCATTTTCAGAGATAAAAACAAAGGAAAAAAAATTAAAATGACCGTATATAAATTTTTATTTCTACCGGCTGTACTATACGGTAGCGAGACGTGGAAACATCAAGAAAAGGACAAGAGTAAAATCAAAGCGACTGGCATGAAATCTTAGCGCATAATATGCGGGAAAACACAGATTGGCAAAGTCCGAAACGACAGAATCCTCAAAGAATGTATTACAGGAGAGACACTAGTTGATATATGGGAAAGAAATCAGTTAAGGTGGTTCGGACATGTTGAAGGAATGAAAGAAGAACGACTGACCAAACAGGTGTGCAGAGGTAAAATAAACATGAAAAAATGTATGAACGTGAAGGAACCTAGAATAGTATGCCAGGACAGAAAGGTGTAGTGACCAATAGATTATAAAAAGAATGTGAGTAGAGTGAATGACACCTGAAACAAAGACCTCGATACTAATGGGCCCAAGTGAGGAACTACACATAACAACTTTGCAGGGCTCTTCAGGTGGGGTGATCAGCAGAGAGATCAATCAGCAACCTGGGTCGGAGCAGTGTCCCGGAACGAACGTGTCAATTCAATAAATAACACGAGAATTCTAGATCAATCTAAAATATCTATACCTTACACCTTTATACCTATCTACCCTATACCTATATACCCATCCACACATTACTACTTTCCAACCGAGCTATTCACGCCTACCCCGAAAGGGAAACGGGTTAATGATTATAGGATGAGAATGTAAAAAGGGAAAAAAAGAAAAGAGAGAAACCTCAGAGACCCTTGATGCCCCGTGACAGGCGACTTCCACGAGTCGCGCCTTCGTGACTGATCTCAGTAAATGAACCGTTTCCCTGTCGGGTGCGGCACTTATTGTTTCAGCTGTTGAGCACTACACGGCTTTGCTCACGACCTGTACATTTATAAGCAGTCATCCTCGTGTTGACCCTCAGCGACACCCACTCTCTCGCCCTAACAGTCAGAAGAAGATTGCTCCGTTTAGTTTAGACTTTAGGCCTCTTCTATTTTCCTCCCGGCTGACTAACATAAGATCTTACTAACGCATCCAGATCCTCCTCGAGGAGAATTGCACCGCAAAGAGGTTGTTTATAGTTGAGCTGAAATCTTCTCTTGGTGGCATGTTTGTTTAATGGTGTATGAGAGGTGTCAGTAATATTGTGAATTAGGGTCATCATCTGTCAAATTCTGCTTTCCTTACAAAGAACAGGAAGTTAATCCATTGCAATTTTTTATTTTTATTACTTTTGATTGTTCTTTTTAGGATTATGGACTTCAACAAAGTTGATAGAAATTGGGGAAATGAGATGGATCTATCTGATTTGAGGACCAGTAAAAAAATATTTAGGAATTTTATAATTACACTCTAAATTTGAGTCAGTCAAAAGTGACTGATTCGAAGTCCATTTTGGCTGATTCAAATAATGCTGATTCGAAGACTGACAAATCAGTCAAAAGTGACTTTGCTAATCAGTCAATTTGACTCAAAGATGAAATCAGTCGTTTTAAATTATCCTATCTGTCGAATTTTTATCCAAAAATGGAACAGTTAAATTTTCAATAAGCGAAATTAATTTTCAAGACAAAAAAAACTAATGTTCTACAAAATAGTTAACTTTTAAACAAAAGAGATAAAACTTTAACTCATAAATACATAAATGATGAATCTTTAACATAAAAAATTAATTTTTAACAAGGTAGTTCAACTTTCAACCAAGTAGATTTAATACTTTCACGATGATTCATGATGAATCAAGTTCGAGCAATTCCCACAATGGAGCGCTCTGGCGTCACGAAACGTCGACAAGTTTCGTAGTTTTGCACACGATTGAAAACCGAAAAAGCTTTAAATTTCAACCAAGTAGTTGCATTTTTAACAAATAGAAAAAAATGAATTTTCAACCATAAGATAATAAATTTTTAACCAAAAAAATTTAATTTCAAACTAGAAAAAAAAGTTATTGATACAATTGTATTGCTACAGATAAAAAACGGTTGAAAGAAAATAGTTACATTTTTTACCAAACTGATGAATCTTCAACTTAAATTATGAATGATTAATTAAAAGAATGAATTTTTAATAAAGCAGTTCAACTTTCAACCAAGTAATTTAATTTTTTTAAAGAAATAAATTTTCTGCCAAAAAGATTAACTTTCTACCAAAAAAGATTAATTTTCAAGAAATAACATTAATTTTCAACCAAAACGTTGAGTTTTCAAATAGATGAATTTCCAACTTGAATCATGAAACATTAACCAAAATAATGAATTTTCATCAAAGCAGATTAACTTTCAACCCTATTCTGGTTGCATTAAAAAATTAATTTTTCCGCCAAAAAGATTAATTTTCTACCAAAAAATACGAACTTTCCACGTAAAATCCTAAATCTTCAACCTTTTCTTACTGAAAATTCATATTTTCTGGTTGAAAATGCAACTATTTTGTGATTTTTTGTTTTTGTTTAATTCAACAATTTAATAGAAAATTCGACTATTGGGTTGAAAATTCAAATATTTGGTTAGAAATTAAATTGTTGGTTGAAGATTCATCACTTTTGTTGCAATGGTAACTATTTTCTTGAAAATTCGTTTTTTTTTCTCTAGTTGAAAATGAAGTTTTTTGTTCAAATTTCTCATTTCAGTTTGAAAATTTAATTGTTTTGTAAAAAATTCGTCTTTTTGGCTTGAATATTCAACCATTTAGTTGAAATTTGTTTGTTTTTTTTCTTGACTGACAAATCTTTCTTGGTTGAAGATTTCTCTTTGGTTGAAAATTCGTTTTATTATTGGTTAAAAATGAAATTTTTTCGAAAATTAACTTTTTTGTTAAAAAATCACATTTTTTGTTTGAAAATGAAACCGTTTTGTAGAAAATTCGTCTTTTTGAATGAAATTCAACAATTTTGTTAAAAAAGTTCTTCTTTACTCCTAAATCAACTATTTCGGTGGGAATTGGTCTTTTTTTAGACAAATTCAACTGCATTTTATTCAAAAATAAAATCTTTTTTAGTTGGAATATGAAAAATTACATTTTTCGTGGAGAATTCAGCATTTAGGTTGAAAATTCAACTACATAGTTGAAAAATAATAATTTTTTTTACATTGAATATTCATCATTTTAGTTGAAAATATTCATGATTTTTTGTTGTTGAAAATTAGTCTTCTTTGGTAGAAAGTTTATCGTCATGACTGAAAATTTAATTTTTTGGTATAGAATTAACCTATTTGGCTTAAAATTCATCTAGTTTATTAAAAATGCAATGCTTTTACTTCAAATATTAGAAAATAGGAATTTGAAGCGTTTCAAGTTGAATTTAATATGAGCAAAATTAGTACCTACATTAGTTTTATTTAAAACAATTTATTCCTATCTTTTCGTGAAATATCTCTTTATTTTCCCTATTTTACAGCATTTTGACCTGTGTTTTCTAATGTCTTGAATTTATGTTTATGACTCTCAAAAAATGAATCGAAACCTTTTTAAGAAAAGGGAGAAAAAGGGGAAGATTCGATCAAAATTGTCGATTTTAGGTGTTTTAGGCTTAGGGGATTTTTCAAATTCAAGGGAGGGGAGAAAGGGAAAAAAGGGATTAGGTAAAAAAAGGATCGGACGTTTCAAAACCCGAGATTTTCATAAACGCACTGTCTATGGGTACGGAATTTTCCGTAACTCTTACCCCTTTTCCAACATGTTCTGGGATAACGTTACGGAAAATTCCGTAACCATAGACAGTGCCTTTCATAAAACAATTCGTTACCGAGAACCTGGAGATATCTTCCTTCCAGTAGTTTTCGGTACAAAAAGTTTTGAAAAAGTGCACTTACAACTTTAATTCGAACCTGCTGATAATCCTACCTACGAAATTCCAGGAATGTAGCTTTTAAAACATCATCAGTGCAAATTGATAAAGCGAGACAATTAAAAATGATAAAAATATATAATAGGAAATTCTTTAGGTGCTCTTGCACTGAGAATCATAGGTCGATAATCGATTTCAGTTATCGTTCTTGTAACATCTTTAATTGATAAGTGCCTAGGTCTTGAAACGGAGAGGCAATCATAATCAAGTATGACGGAAATTTGAGATCTTGATGAGATAATAGTTACGCTATCGCCATCAGTGCACCTGTACCCTAACAAGTTCTTCGTTCATTGCCAGTTTATTGACAGCAATATTTTCCTTTATGTTAATCATAACAGAGAAAATTTATTATACAAGATTTCTGTTTGTAACAATTATTACACTAGCAGGGTTGCTACAGTAAAAAAGACACATCTTCAAGATTCAGGCAAGATGTTCTAGGCCAGATTTGAAAAAACTATCAATAATATTTTCTATTCAGTTTCAAAGGTTTTTATTAGTTGTAATCTACTTTTCAAAGTAGACGTAAAGTAAACGGTTTACTGCGATTCATGTGTTAATTCTACAAGTTTATTTCTAAGCTTACAACAATGAAGAATAACATAAAAATACCAGTGATTGGCGTGGTAAATTTTAACCATAATGTAATCAATGGTATTTTATGTCCTTTAAGCCATTATTAATGTGGTAACTTTAAACCAATTTATATATATATATATATATAAAACGGCTCATTGGAGACAGATATATGAAATAATATTTAACACAAATGCAATTTTCAAAATTGAATTGAAAAATAAAACATTCAATGTGGACGAATTATAAATTTAAAAACGTTTAAAATGATAAATTGAAACACTTCAAACTGAACATCTTTTATGTTTTTAAATTTAAAGAATTGAAAATAATTGCAGTACGACTTTACTTTTAAATGTTTCAAATACAAAATATGAAACAAAATCATTTGTGAAAGCCTTAATAGTCATTTTTTATTTTGAAGGATTCAAAATTGAATAATTTTAAGTTCAAAAATTAAAAAATGTAGGGATCAAAGCGGTTCAGTAGTTCAATTTCAGGTAAAAAGAGGATCTTTTTCCGAAAAAAGTGAATTAAAAGGGGATTTCTTTTATCATTAAAAAAATTGTGCTTCATATGCTAGGGGCATCTCGTGAATATTGAACGAAAGTTCCTTTTAACAGTAGTGCCTTTTCTTTAGCAAGTTTTCTGGTAATTTTTGTGTTAATTTTGTTATTTAGCTATAGCTATAAAAAATCTGTTAAATACTTTAGCTCTTTCGACTCATACAATACATAAAAAAAAATATTCAAGAAGATCAAACATCGAAGATTGGAAAATAGATGGACAACAAAATTGAAAAATGCTCATTTTTTAATTACACTATAACATCAAATATAAATTATACTTGTTTGTTGAAAATGCATTTTTTGGTTAAAGAATCATCTTTTTTTGGTTAAAAACTGAACTACTTGGTTAAATGTTAAACTACTTTGTTAAAAATTATATTTTGTTGCTGTTAAAGATTAATCGCTTAGTTGAAAACCAAGCGTTTCAATTTGAATTTAATATTAGTACCTATACATGAATTTTATTTAAAAGAATATATTTTAGTGAAAAATATCTTTATTTCTGCTGTCCGTAAAGTTTGTTACCTCTATATTCTATGGAGATGTTTTTGAATTGCAGCTACAGAATTTTGATTTAGCTTTAGGGTTTAGTTTCTCAACTGAATTATGAGTATCATTAAAAATTCACGAAGGGTCTCTTTCAAAGCGTCTTATTGTTTTTTAATGTCTTCAATTTCTGTTTATGATTCTTAAAAAATTGATCGAAACTTGGTAAAAGCGGGAAAAAATGGTTTGCTCTAAAGTTTTACTTTTCAGATTGAAAGCTCAGTTTTTCAGTTTGCAATGTCTTAAATGGAAACCGATTGCATAAAAATAATTTTGAATTAAGAAAATATAAAACTGAATAAATTTTAAATCGAAACCTTACAGATTAGACAACTTGCAAATGAGAAATATTAAAAATTGTAAACAATCAGACTGGAAGCCACCAAGATTTTTCTTTGCAGACTTATAAAATTTAATAATTTGAGAACTTCTATAATAATTTCAGCACTAGACATTCAAAATTGAAGATTTATAAATTTGAAAGTAATCCAAATTGATGCTTTCAAACTAAGTTGTCTGAGCTTTTACGTAGATTCAGTAGGAACACTCTTTCTCTAATAAAAATTGATTAAATTGGTACAATTTAAATTGTGATCGATATGAGTATGCAGGAAACAATTTGTGTGCAGACGAACTTGATTGGCAACAATCCTCTCTATGGAAATTGTACAACGACGAGGAAATTACGGGACAGGAACAGAAAAAGATACCATGGACGTGTTGTGCATGTGATTCGCGACGCTAAATTTAAATTTAACCGATTTCAGCCGACGCTATTCGCGATGCAATAAAACGCGTCGAAATGCTCGCATGGAATAATAATCATTAAAGCTCCTGTCCACGATGTAACGAGAGTTTGATACGTCTGTTTAATAACGATATCGTGATCCCTATACTTTGTACGTGGTTTCTGGCATTGGGAATCACTCTTAATGTCACTTCTCCTGATAAAAAAAAAAAAAACACGAGAAAACGACTTTTAAACAAAATCAGGGTGTCTAGTTATCAGGCAATTTGAAATCCCCGCGTTTTTCCCGGCCACATTGTTTTCTATCAACCAATTTAAGTATGTATTTCTTTAATTGATCCCACGTATGGAAATAAGAATTTTAACTTAATATACATATACATATACATAATTTACGTCGAGAAGAAAACAATTATTTATTTACACGTGCTAAACGTATCCTCAATTGCACAGGCTGAAGTAATAAATATTAATGGAAACTACATTGCTATATAAGTGAAAGAGAGAATATGATTTAAAGAATCAAAATAGTATTGCTGATGATGTCATATCAAATAAGAAACATTATTTATAATGCACAATGTCAAAATTTACAAAAAACTTTTATTTGAACAACTTTATTTACAACTGAATTTTTTCTTACTATCGATTCTTACCAATTTAAAAAAAATGGTTCAATTTTAATAAATGATGGCTTATTTTTTTAGGGAAAACATTCTTTACAACTCTACTGTTTCCAATATTGGAAACAAATTTTTCTACAGCCGAAATCGTTGAAACTAGCCGATAGATTATTTTAAATTCCCGGTCATTTCCCGGTCAATTGTAAATGTTTCCCTGCCAATTAATAAGAGTTCAAAAGACTTCAATGAGTTTAAACGATTTTTAAAATTTTTCAAGAGGTTTCTAAAAATTTTTAAAGATTTAAAAGATATCTGATTTGTAACAGGGAATTTTGGATTTTGAAATTATGTGTTGGAGCATCAGATGATTATTATTCATACGAATTACAATTCTGATTCGGAATAGAGAATTTTGTTAAAGAATTATAATTGTAAATATAAACATGTATTTTCTTTCATTCCCTTCTTCTAAATAAGAATTAATATTATTTTCCACAATTCCCGTCCCATTTCAAAAATGTTCTGTTCCCAGTCAAATAATAATTCTTTACGAAAATTCTCTGTCCTAAAAACTAAATAAACTCTACCTTCACGGAAATCCTCTGTTCCAAAGTGAAAATGATAATTCTTTCGAAAATAAATTACATTTATTCACAATATTTTCTATTAGGATTTAGAAATATAGTAACTGCCTTTTTCTAAAATTTATAAGAGTGAAGTTTTAAACTCTGGCAAATGTTAATTCGCAAAATAAAAAGGAATGTTTAAATTCAAATAAATTCTGATTCGGAACAAGGAATTTTCGAAATCTGGAAAAATCTGACTTGGATCAGGGATTGTTTTTGCAAATACAAAATTTAAGAATTAGAATAAAAATTCGTTTCCAGGATTCCCGTTCCATGTCAAGAATTCCCTGTTCCAAGTCAAAAATTATGATTCTGTACAGAAGCTCTCCCTGCCCTAAAGTAAAAATGACATTGCCTAATGAAATTTCCTGTTTGAAGTGAACCTAAAATGAAAATTATCATTCTTTACCAAATTCCCTGTTCAAATGTTAGAATTGTAAGAATACCCTATCCCAATTGTCAAAATTATATTTTCATTACTGAAATTCCCTATCCCCAAAAAATTATAATTGTTTACTAAAATTCCCTGTCATGAGGTAAAAATTATAAATCTTCACGAAAACTTTCTGTCACAAACTCAAAATTACATTTCTTTACTGAAATTCTATGTGGCAACTTAGAATTATGATTCTTTTCACAAATTGCTTGTACCAAGTCAGGATAATTTGTACATTTTTACGTGATTTTTTAAATATTTCTTTTATTTATTCCCTGACTCAACTTAGAATTCTAAATCTTTTAGAGAATTCCCTGCCTCAAAGTCGAAATTATATGTAATTCTTTACTGAAATCCCCTGGTCCCAACTTGGAAGTATAATTGTTTTAGAAAATTCATTGCTCCAAGTCAGAATTGTAATTCTTTTTGAAAATATCCTATTCCAAGTAAGTAATATGGTTTTTTCAAAAATTCCCTGTTCCAGTTCAGAATTAGAGTAATAAAATATATGAAATAACTTTTAATTAGCATGTTAGTACATTTGAGGAAAAAATCCCGATCACTGAATCTGAATCACATTCCTGGTCATTTCCCGGTGAACAAAATTCCCAGTCATTTCCCGGTTTTCCTGATTTTTTTGGTCAGGTAGACATCCTAAAAATTTTATTAGATTATTAGAAGAACATGCCGTCCTGTCATTCTTAATGTGTCCCTGAATTATAAAAATATATAATGAAAATAATATTTCGACAAATGATTTGGGCAAAAATCTTGATTGATTAAAGAAAAAGAATTCTGAGTTACACCTAACAAAAAATTTGTTCAACCAATATATATATATAAAAAACTAAAGGTTAACAACCACCGCAGGGTCCCACTGGGAGTAACTGTCATCTAAAAAATGACATCGGCTCCCAGT
>JAABKJ010000218.1:0-55854 GCA_011634705.1 Andricus grossulariae
TATAAATATAATATAATATATGAATTATATGATATTATTATATTGTTATATACTTGGAAATCGTTTGACAATTTTTTATTTGTTTAAACAATTTTTGCATCCTGTAAATCGTGAAAAATTGGTATTTTTGGAATTAATGTCGCAGGTAAAGAATGTTATGAGTGATATTTTTGTGAAAGACAGTTTGCAATTATATAAACAATTAATATCACTTTCTCCTTTTCATATGGAAGATGGAGAAAATTATAGTTTTCAAATCTCCTACACTATGTCGCTTATTAATCAGTATTTGATTTAACCAATTAAATCGTTTAAAAAAAATAACTATCAACAACGTAACTAATAAAAAATGTTCAAACAAATTGTTAGCGCTTAAAAAATTCGGGTATAAGTTTTAAAATAAGAAAATACCACAACAAATATCAACACTTTTTAATTGTGTAATTGATTACAGAGAATAATAACTTTTTACGAATAACATGGAGGAAATTATTTAAATAAATGAAGACTGCTTAAATAATTACCAAATATGTTAAAGAAGAAAATTTTATTCTTAAAATTCATCACCTGTATAATTTATCCCGAAAAATCATAACGTTTCGCGATTTACAGGCGGAAAAAATATTTTACACAAATAATAAGTGTGTGAACAATTGAAACATAGTTTTAAAATGCTAGGAAACTTGTGACTTATCGAATAAACATAATTTATTTTGAGAAAATTAAAAAAAATAGTCTTCAGCATGAATTTGACATAAAACTGCTATTATGCTTTTTTGGGCATTTTTCAGGCAGAATACAAGGGAGGGGGGGGGTCAAAACTAAAGTTTATTGAGTGGAAATTATTCCTTGAACATTTCCTATAAGGTGACTAAACTTTAATTTACAAAAAGTTAATAAAAAGTACATAGTTCCTTCCTCAATTTTTCCGAAAAACGAGCTTTTCCCATCTAAAACCCCATGTTAATTTGAAAAGCCCAATGGCATGGGTTGATGTTGACTGATTTGAAAAAAAAAATTGAATTTCTTTTTCCAGAAAACGAACAGATTGAGGCCCCCCTCATTCTGTAAATCGTGAAAAGTAAATATTTTTGGAATTAATGTCGCAGGTAAAGAATGTTAGGAGTGATGTTTTTTGTTAGAAACAGTTTGCAATTATATAAACAATTAATATTACTTTCTCCTTTTCATATGGAAGATGAAGAAAATTACCGTTTTTTCGAATGTCTTATAGGAGAAATATGCAAATATGGAAAGTCGAATTTTTAAAGGGAACACCCTAAAGTACATATTGTAAGTAATGGAAAAATGAAAACATTCCAACTAAAGAATAAAATTAAAGAAGTATAGTAAATTAAGTCAAACGTCAAATATATTTATTTCAAAAATATTAGTTTCTAATCATTAATTTGATTTGAAATAATACAAATTTGAGGTTAAAACGATTACTTCAGACAATTAATCTTTTAAGAACAAGATTTTTTAATAATATTTCAAAGATTTATTGTATTAGCTGCGAACACATGTAGATTATGAATGCTAATGATTTATTTCAGATTTAATGTAACTTTTTTCAAAAATTCCAAATCTGGATTATGTTTGTTGCAGTATCCTTTACGCAGATATCGTAAATTTTACACCACTGTCCGAACAACTTTCCGCTTCAGACCTTGTGAAAACTTTGAACGAGCTTTTTGGAAGGTTCGATCAAATCGCCCAGGTGAGAATTTCACTGATTTCTACTTATTATTATTTAATAATATACTTGTGAATTTAGGTAATAAAAATTTAAGAAATACCCCCCCCCCCCTCTTAAAATGTTTTAAGGATAATTTTATGGATAATCAAATCTAATGTATAGATGGCCCCTAATAGGGAATAAAAACTTAAACATTATTTCACCTTTTTATAAACTTGTCTCATAGATTCCAGTGAATTCCAAATTCATGTTAAATAATCATATCAGATATGTTATATCTATCAAATAATCTGTCCAGCGTGAAACAGAGGTGTGCAATATCCGTCTACAATACTGGCCATCAAGCAATTTCCAATTTATCATGTTACCTCCACCTTGATAACGTTTTATATTACAAACAAAAAACAAATGTTAAATCTTGGAACAAGGTGATGGATCGATTGTAGCAAAAAATATAAAAAATCTCTTTTCCTGATTGACAGAACATTAAATGTATCATTTCCCTGAATTCATCAGTCAAAATGAAATATTACTTATCACTCACTCATTATTCATTACTAACAACATATAAACAATTTAAAAATTCATTACTAAATTTTTTTTTAAATATTAAGTGTTTTTCAAATTTTTCAAAAAATAACTAATAATTTCGAATTGAAAATGCTTGAAATTAAAAAAGAATATATATTGAACGATTTTAAATTGAAAAAGTTCCAAATCAAACAATGTTGATTTAGGTAAAATTTCGAATGTAATGAAAGGGAATTGAACTTGTATCATTTCTGATTCATTCAAATTGATTAATTTGAAATTGAAAATGTTTGAAATTGAACAATTTTAAATCAGAAGCTCTGAAAATAGGAAAATTTCAGACGAAAATTTTTTAAAATTGATAATTTTATTAGAAAGGAGTTGAAACTGTAACATTTTTAATTCAGTGCGTTCAAAATTGAACAATTTTATTTTGAATTGAAGAATCGTGAAATTGAATGATTTCCGATTAAAATGTCACAAAAAGGACAATTTCAAAATGTTAAAAATTGAATAATTTCAGATTAGAATTTTGAAAATACAATCATTTAAAATCTACAGAATATGAAATTGTATTATTTCTAAAAACAGTCCTCCATTACTGAATTTCTCGTAAAAATTGTCCAGCTCGTTCAGGGCTAAAGTTACGGAAAATACCGTAATACTCGTCAGTGCCTTATTTTCAATTAAAAGCGCACAGAAATGAATAATTAAAAATCGAAAAATTTTGAATTAAAATGAAATAATTTGATATGGGAATTATTAAAAATTAAAACAGTTTTACTACTAATTGCAATTATTTTAAAAGCAAATTTAAATCATTAAAAATTTAAAAATTTCAGATTAAAATGTTTTTATTTTTATTGCAAAATTAAAACTAATGAAACGGAAATATTTTTAATCCATCGTTCGACATGAAAATTCAGAACTCTAAAATTGTAACATCTAATTATCAGTAGAAAGTACTATTTTATATATTAGAAGAATTAGTCTTCAAAAGCCGAAAAAATCATAATTAGTGCCAAAAAATCGCAAAATCCAATTTTTCACTTATGGGGTTTTTTCGGGACCCTATAAAACTGACTTATGGTGGTGATATTTAAAAATTATTCATTCATTTGTATCCTATTGCTTATTTTCAAGAGAAATGTTGAGTTTCAACTTGATTCAGCTAATATTGACGATTCTGAATAAAATTTACAAAAACGTATTTTTTTCTTATAGGAAATACGTTTTGAACTGAATGGGGCTTGCGGAACCTTTAAATATCACTTTTTTCAAACAAACAAAAAACACATTAATTTTTTGTGTGGATTCAAACAAAATTTTGAAGCGATATGCATGAAAATTCGAGAAAAAAATGTCCAATGCATTTTTGGACAACCCTAATGTAGAGTCGACTCAAGAATCTCTTGAAATAAGCTTGCAGGTAGATCGCAGCTTCTTCTCCACGAGAAATTCCACAAACGTTTTAACAAATTTCTCAGGCTTGAGGATGTCAAATATTTTCTCGGAGATTTTCTACGTACTTTGCGATATTTTTTGCATTTTTCTTCTCTGATTCACAATTTAAAATTTGAAGATGACATTTTTTAACGACTTAGTTTCAAGATCCTAATTTAAGAATCTTTTAATTTTTAAACTAAGTTTGGAAATTGTTTAATTTTTTAAGCTTCAAGTTTGAATTCATTAGTTTTGAAAGTTTCCAATTAGAAAACATATCCAATCACTTTGAATGTCACTTGATACTACATGATATGATATTTATTTTTATTATACGAATTAGAATTAAAATTTTTATAATTTCAATTTTAATTTACAGTTTGAAATGCACATTTCTGAAACAGTTGACACAAAGGATTTTTTTGCTTCAAAAGCTTAAATTTGAAAATAGTTGGTTGTAAATTTCATAATTTTTGCAGAATTTCAAATTCAAATTTCACAATGCTGTAGTATAAAATTTAAATATTAAAAATTCCAGGACATTTTTACTATGTACTTTTAATTAGAAATAATGCCATTTCAATTACGTCGAAATTAAAATGATCCAATTTTAAAAATTCTAATCTGAAAATATTCAATTTTTAACGTTTTGAAATTGTTTCATATTTAACATTTTAATATGATATCATTCAATTCGAGATTCTTCAATTTAAAATAAAATTGTTCAATTTCTAATGAAAAGGTCCAATTTTTGAAAAATTTTAATTTTGAGAACTTCTGTTTTGAGAATTGTTAACTTCACTTTTAATTTCAAATTATTCAATTTCAAGTGTTTTTATTTAGAAATGAATCAAGTTACTTATCAATCAAGTTAATTATGTTACTTAATCTAAAATAATTTGAATTAGAACGTTTTCAATTAAAAATCGTGGAAGATTTTTAAACATTTTCAAACGCTTTTAATTTGAAATTATTAATTATTGTTGATTTGAAAATTTGTTAAGTAATGGATTTGTAAATTATTTATATTTTTAATGTTAGGAAAAAAATCAGAGACGTGAACTCGCGTTTTGCGCGCGTTTATTTACTTCTAGTTATTAATAATATTATATTCGTAATCAAAAAAAAATTATTTCCATTATTGAATTTAAAAAAAATAATTTGAAAAAGCAAATAATTTGTTTCATGCGAACTATTTGAAAGTTTTTGTTTTCTTAGTGCAAAATTTATATACTCTTAATTATAAATTACAGTTTACAAGTTTGATCAATGTAAATACAAATTCTAATATTATGTCTTAATTTTTCCAATACTGTGAGGTATTTAGAAAATATTGATCTACTACATCGTTCAGGACTAAGTTCTCTTTTGTATTGTACGGTACCAAGTTGCATTATTGCAAACGGCTTATTTAGATGCATAATGCTTCATATAGGCATACACTTTCTTTCAAACTTTCTTGCGACAAGGATATCCTTAGAACTTAATTTCCTCCTTCTACCGGTTCGTCTAGAAGATATTTCTAAAATATTCTTATATAGCAATAAGGAAATAATTTATTATTTATATTATTCTATTATACTCCCATTTTTCTTATTCTGAAATATTATGACTTTATACATAAAAAATCGATAGACGATAGACTTGAAAACTTTCTTTTCTTTATTAGGGGCGACTGGAAAATCCAGAAAAATAAAATTCAGGACGTTGTAAAATTCCCTAATAGTGAAATTCACGAGTAATTAAATTCCCGAAATAATAAAATTGTCGAAATATAAAAATCCCGAATTAAAAAATTCGCGTATAATAAAATTCCCGTCAGAAAATTGCCGAATTATAAAATTTCCTAACTAGAAAATTCCCGAATTCAAACAATTAAAAAAAATTATTGTTCATTAAATATTATTTATTTAAAAAGAATACATTAATCAAATATTGTTATCAAAGAACATTTTTGTTCAATGTTTGAAGTTTTAAAACATTATTTTTTGACTTTAAAATAACAACAATTGGAAAAAATATAACTCTGGATGAGAAATTTGGTTTGAAAATGTGCATAGTAATTATGAAAAATTAGAAAAAACGTTCTCAAAAACCGAATTGTTTATTAAAAAAAATATATTAAAAGAAACTTCGAGATAAATCAGCATGTGTTTTTAAATTTATTTTTAAATATAATTTTAAATTCAAACAATAATTTTTAAAAACTTACATTTTTAGAAAAGTTCTTTGATAAAAATATTATATTTTTTTATAATAAATAATTAATTAATATTTAACAAAGCACAATTTTTTAATTGTTTAAATCTGGAAATTTTATAATTCAATAATGTTCTAGTTCGGATATTTTACAATCCGGCATTTTCCTGTCGGAAAGTTTATTCTTGGGAAATTTTCAAAATAACGATAATATTATAAACTGTCGGGAATTTTCCAATTCGGGATTTTTATATTTCGGGAATTTTACAGTGGCGGAAATGTTTTTATTCGGAGTTCTTCAGTTGTCCCGTTCATTATTTAATTTTATCTATTTTCTTTAAGCTCTAAATCGATATAAACTATTTTGTACTCTTTTATGTCTCAAGGTGAAATTCATGGTCTGGAAAGTAATGTGGTATACACGTTTTATATATGTTGCAGAGTAAAAGAGTGCTTTAGTTTAGTCCGTAAGAGCCTGTCATGTATGTAATAAAGTTCTCCGGAAAATTGTTGCATATAGTATCTTATGAAAGAATTTCTTTAAAAATTTAAAAATTATATAGCAGAATTTTGAAAGGACATTTAATCAAAAATGATCAGGAATGATTCTTCCCAAATTTGAAAAAACTCAAACCACAAAAGTAATAATTGAAGAATCTTTAAGAGCTCTTCCGAAAGATAAAAGAAATCCTCTAAAACGTTTTACATGCAGGGTAGCGGTTTTATTCAAGGACAAAAATTCCCGATTATTTCCCAGTTTTTTGCTGTTAGCAACAATTTTTCACGAGGATTAAAATTAACAAATTCGAAATTTTAAAGCTGAAGATTTTTTCATTTAAAGAAATCAAAACTGAACAAAGGAAACTGAAACATTTTTAACATTTACAAATTTAGCATTTCGAAGATTTCTGGTTAAAAATATAAATCCACGCTATAATTTGTAATGCTCTAAACTTAAGCTGATCCTCCCTGTTAACTCACGTCAATAAAAATGTGGAAAAATATACCTCTTCCGATTCAATACAAAATTGAAAATGAAAAGTTCCCTCCTTACATCTTTTTGCACCAAAGTTTTATCTTTTCCAACTCAACAAAAATGATAAAAACTAAAAAAGGGCCTCTTCCAATTCAGAAAACAATTAAAAACAAAAATGTCCTCCCATTTAACTCAATAAAAATGTTAAAAATAAAAAATTTCCTTCTTCGAATTCAGAAAAAAGATTTGAAATAAAAAGCCCCCCTTCCCCCTTCAATTTAATGAAAATGTTAAAAATAAAAAATGTCCCTTTTCCGATTCAGGGGAAAAATTAAAAAAAAAAATCTTCCCTTGAACTTAGCAAAAATATTGCAAAGAAGAATGGCTTCTTCCGATTCAGAAATAAGTAAATAACTAAAAAGCAAAATTTCCCCCTTTCCAACTCCATAAAAATCACAAGAATATAAAATGTTCCTCTGCGAATTAAACAAAAATTAAAAACTGAAATTTCTTCATTTCAGACTCAATAAACATATTGAAAAGAAAAACTGATCTCTTTCAATTCAGAAAAAGAAATAAAAAACAAAAATTGTATCCCTTTTAACTCGATAAAAGTGATAAAAACTGGAAATGGCCAGTTTCAATTAAGAAAAAACATTTGAAATCAAAAGTTCTCCCCTTTCAACTTAATAAAAATGATATCAAGAAAAAATGGCCTTTTCCAATCACTTCTAATTTAGAAAAAAACAAGCAAAATTTCGTTCCTTTCTATTCTATAAAAATCATAACAATAAAAACATGTACCTCTTCCAATTCAGAAAAAAGTTAAAAACAAAAATTTTCTTCCAATCAACTAATAAAAATGTTAAAAATTGAAATTGCCCTCTTCTAATTCAGGAAACAAATTAAAAATAAAAAATCTTCCCTTAAACTCAATACAAATGTTAAAAAGATAAAATGACCTCTTCCAATTCAGAAAAAAACTTAAAACCGAAATTCCCCTCTTTCTAACTCGATAAAAATTTAAGAATATAAAATGTTCCTCTGGAAATTAAACGACAATTAAAAACAAAAATGTCTTCCTTTCAAACCCAATGAAAATGTTATAAAGATAAACTGGCGTCTTGCAATCCAGAAAAAGAAATAAAAAACCAAAATTGCATCCCATCCAACTTGATAAAAATGATGAAAACCAAAAAGGGCCTTTCCCAATTCAGATAAAAATAAAAAACATAAATTTCCTGCAATTAAACTTGATAAAAATGTTCAAAATAATAATTGCCCTCTTCGAATTCTGTAAAGAAATTCAAAATCAAATTTTTTCCCCTTGACTCCAGAAAAGTGTTAAAAAGAAAAAATGGCCTCTTCCAAATCAGAAATAAATCATTCAAAAAAATTACCTCTTTCAATTCAGAAAAAATTGAAACCAAAAGTTCCCCCCTCTCCAACTCGATAATAATCTTAAGAAGATAAAATTATTTTAAAACACGGGCATTTTTCAATTCAGAAAAAATGCTAAAACAACATTTCCCCCTTTCCAACTCGATTAAAATCTTAACCCTTCATCCGCATGGTGGGTCTTTTATGGCACAGTGCGATTGTCTGTTTCAAATATCTGTATTTGAATAATCAATTGTTAAAAAAATGTAAAGTTTTCAATAGCAGAATAGTTTTATGCAATTTATTCTATAGACTCAGGGGAATAACTGTGAATTTTGCCAGATTTTAATAATAAAAATAACATGGAACAAAACCTCATGGACATGAAAGACCCACGATGCGGACCGCGTATGTGAAATTCACCATGTGGACGAAGGGTTGAAAATATATCATTTGTCCGCCTATAACTCAATAAAAACATAAGAAACAAAAGAGTTCCTCTTCCAATGCGGGAAAAAATTAAATACCAACATTTCTTCCCCTTCTTTTAAAATAAGAATTGTGAAATTTAAACGTTTATTTATGCATAAATCCTTTCAAGTTAAATTATTTTAATTTTAAGCCATTTCCGATTAAAAATTGTTCAATTTTTAATCATAGATTCTAAAAACTTGTAAAATTCCCTGTCATTTCCCGGTTTCCACAGTTTCCTGGTCCATTTTCCACGCTGTATATTATGGTTTTAAATCAAGATTGTCAAATCTGTCAGGTATTAATTTCAGTTAAAGTTATTGATGAAATCGTGAAATATTTTTTTACAGGATAATCAATGCATGAGGATAAAAATTCTCGGTGATTGTTACTATTGTGTCTCAGGCCTTCCAGTTTCCAGGCCGAATCACGCTTATAATTGCGTCAATATGGGACTGGAAATGATTGAAGCCATTAGGTAAGAAACTTGAAAAATTAAAACAAAAAGCATAAAAAAACCTCTGGCCTTCATTGAATATCAAAATGAAAGAATCTTTGAAATTAACTGAAGAAGTGTGACATTGGCACTCTTTTGAAATTAGGTGCAAAGCGATTTGGTTTTTCTTTCTTATATATCTCCATCTTTATAAGATGTCTTCATATTAGCGAAATTCCTTATCTTCACAAGCGCACACTTCCGTGAATTCAAATGAGGGTATAACTTTTCATCCTTCTTCGCTCTAAAGCCTAAAAAAAAAAGTTGAATGTAGAAGGCATGAAAAATCTCCCACGCAATTTCACACGTGGTAGTTTTACGAGATTAAAGGAAAAACGTAAAAGGAAACGTAAGGCAATTTTTGTAAATTAAACTCCCTAGACTTTCGATGTTTCTTGATGATTGGCAGTTGAAACAGGGTTAAAGGTAAACGATAAAAGCTGATGGAATTCTCGAAACCAAATATACGTCCGTCCGTCGTACTTTTTTTCCGAGAGGTCAAGTGAGGAAAGTTAGGGGAGGAGAAGTAGAAAAAGTGAGGGAAGGTGAGAAAGTATGGGAAGTGAGAAGAGAAGTAAAATAAGTAGGGGAAGTGAGAGAAGAAGGATTATGATAAGTAGAAAAGGTGTCAAAAGTAGTGACAGTGCGATTAGTGGGAGTGAGGGAAGTAGGGGAAGGGTGGGAGGGATAGGAGGAAAGTGAGGTTGAGTAGGGTGAGGAAGTGAGGGGGATTGAGAGAGAGAGAGAAAGTATGAGAAGTGAGGGGAAGTTAGGGGAGGAGAAGTAGGAGACGTGCGGTAACGTAAGCGATAGGAAGTATGGGAAGTGGGAGAAGTTAGGGGAGGAGAAGTATGATAAATAGGGAAAGTATGAGAAGTAGTGACTGTAAGGGGCGGGAGAGTAAGTGAAGTAGAGGAAGGGTGAGAGGCAGGAAGTAGGAAACATGAGGGAATGTGATTAAGAGGAAGTATGGGAAGTGGAGGAAGTGAGGAGAGGAGAAGTATGCTAAGTAGGAAGAGTATGAGAAGTAGGGAAAGTGTGGTGAAAGGGAGTAAGGGAAGTAGGAGAAGGGTGGAAGGGTTAGAAGGAAAATGAGGGAGAGTAGAGAAGAAGTAGGAGAAAAGAATAAATAGGACGTAAAAGAAGGAGAAGTAGTGAATGGATAGCAGGGAAGGGAGTGGAGGTAAGGGAAATGAGTGGAGGGGAATTATCGGAGGGTAGGGGAATTAGATGAAAGGAGGGGGAGTATGGGACGGCAAGTAAGGGAAAGGGAGATTTGAACGACTTAATTCACCTCTTAATTGGCTACGGAACCCTTTTTATAGGCGCGCGGCACCCAATTTGACTAATTTTTTATTGATTTGAATTTTTCGCATTTAAGAGAAATGATTCAATCTAATAGATTTGTAAGAGAAGCGACTGGTTTTAATGTGGACATGAGGATTGGAATTCATACTGGAAACGTCCTCTGCGGAGTGCTTGGACTTCGAAAATGGCAATTCGATGTTTGGAGTGATGACGTGACTTTGGCTAATCATATGGAGAGCGGTGGCTTACCAGGGTATAATTTTCTACATTAAATGTTCTCTTTTTTCAAAATTATTTCGCAATATTAAAAAAGGAAAAGAAAATTGAAATAATTAAATCAAATGCATGTATCAGGTGCAAATAACTACATTACCGAATTTTTTTTTACAAACTCATATCAACACGAAATGAGATATCGAGTTAAATTTTGGCAAAAAAAAAGCACCAAGGGAAGCTCATATGTTCGAAAATTTTAATTAAAAAGTGTCGAATACATTTTTTTCAACACTTTTTTTGCACCTATAAACAGGGGCAGCTAAATTTTCTTACTCCCACTTATTTTAAATTGATGTGCAGGTACTATATTGCTTTCAATATGAAATGCTTAAAATTTCAAGTCGAAATATATTATATTTTTAACAAAATAGTTGAATTTTTAAACAGAAGAGGTTAATTTTAAACAAAAAATTTGAGTTGTCAAACTAAAAAGTCAATTTTGTTAACAAAACAGTTGGCTTTTAAACCCGAGAAGATAAATTTTCAATTCAAAAAGATGATTTTTCAACCAAATAGTTGAATTTTTAACAAACAAAACAATTAATTTTAGACCAAATAATTGCATTCATAAAAAAATAGATAAACTTTCAAGCAAATGTATGAAGTTTCAACAAAATAGTTGAATTTTTAACCAAATGGTCAAAGTAAACAAAAGAGATTAAATTTCAACTAAAAACACTTATTTTTTCAAGCAAATACATTAATTTTCTACAAAAATAGTTGAATTTTCAAAACAAAAATTAAATTTTCAACAAGATAATTGAATTTTTAACTAACATGAAGAATTGTTAACAACAAAAAATAAATTTCTAAGAAAGAAGTTCAACTTTTAACCAAGTAGTTTCATTTTGCAGTCAAAAAAGATTAATTCTCAACGAAAAATGTATTGAAACGCAGTTGCATTTTTCAGCATAAAAGATGGCATTTCTACCAAAAGAGATTAATTTTTAAACGCAAAAGATGAACTTTCTACAAAAAGACAAATGTTTAACAAAACAGTTGAACTTTTAAGCCATAAAGCGAATTTTCTACAAAGCAATTAGATTTTTGACAAAAAAAAAAGATTTTTCTACAAAAAAGTTAAATTTTCAACCAAAGCTAACGATCTTCAAAAAATAAAATTAATTCTTAACAAATCAGTTCAACTTTTAACTAAGTAGTTGCAGTTTCAGTCAGGATCATTAGCTTTCTAGAAAAAAGGCGAATTTAAAACAAAATACATCAATTTTCAACTAAATTGTGGAATTTTGAACTAAAAATGATCGACTTTCAACCAATAATAAAATAAAAAGTTAAATTTTTAGTTTAAAACATTAATTTACAACAACAAAAAACGATTTTTTATCAAAATATTTAAATTTTTAACCAAAGAAATGGATCATATGTCATTCAGGCAGTAAAAAATTCAAACAAGATGATTAATTTTTTACCAAAAATGCGAATTAACAAAAAATTCATTAATTTTCAACTAAACAGATGCATTTACAATCCAAAAATTAAACTTTGAAGTTATTGAGATAGATTTTTAACAAAATAGTTGAATTTTCAACCAAATAGTTGATTTTTCAACCAAAAAAGACTAATATTCAACAAAACAGTCCAATTTCCGACCAAAAAAGATAACTTTTTAACAAAAAATTTTCATTACAAAAAATGTTAATTTTAATAAAATAGTTGAATTTGCGACCAAAATGATTAATCTTCCAAAAATTTGAATTGTTGACAAAGAAGTTCAACTTTCAACCAAGCAGTTAAATTTTCAATCTAGAGGAATAATTTTCTACCAAAAAAGAAAAGTTTACCACAAAATACATAAGCTTTCAACCAAATTGTTAAATTTTCAATTAAAAACGTTTAATTTTCAATCAATAATGGAATAGTTACATTTCCAGTCAAAAATAGTATGTTATGTAGCGAGGGGAGAAATCCCTAGAGAGAAAATATGCCCATTATTGACCTCTGACGTCGCGTTAGTTTAAAAACTACTTCTATCCCCGTTTACAGGTGTAAAAAGACCCCTTATATCCCTGTGTTATAAAAAATCAAATTATAGCAAAGAATTTCAACTTTCAACTTGAATTTTCATCAAAAAAAATTCTCAATGGCTAATTCTATATTTGAATTTTATAATACAAAGAATTAGTTTCCAATGAGAAATAGTCGTGCATTATAGTGAAAAAAACGAGAAAAAGGAGGAAAAAGAGAGATTTCTGGAAAACAGGGGGAAAAAGAGGAATTCTTTAAAAAAGAGGTGAAGAAGGTAATGAGGGAAAGAGTGTAAATTCTTCATTCAGAGGTCTTACTCCCAAAATAAAATCACTAATTTTCATTATTTCAAGCATTTCAAAAAATTGTCATTCACATTTATATTTCAACTGATCCATGCAATGTGGAATCAAGCTCAGATAATTTCATATCAAGAATTAAGTGTGAGTTGCTCTTTATATGAAATCAAGTCCATTTTCGTACAGCTCGATTTTTTGCAATAAAATAAACAAGCACACCGTTTTTCAGCACGCAAGAAAATATTGATAAATTCTACACTATAGTAAATATTGCAGAGAATTTCATAAAATTTTATTACGTGCTGCAGAGCGGCTTGCTTTTGTTTATTTTATCACCAGAAGTCCAAATCTCAAAATCGATAAAAATAAACTGGATTCCATATACAGAACAGCTTAAACCTAATTCTTTATACGGACACACCTGAACTTGATTCCATATCACATGGAGTCTGCCTTTAAACTCAACTGCCGAAAAACCGGCTGAACTCGGGAGGTGATATCCTGCAGTTTTCCTCTCCCCTGTCCAAACGTCCAGGCAAATGCGAGTACTTCTAATAGAGTCGAATGCAGCCGCGGGTTATAACTGGTTGTGATTAAATTCATACATTGCTTCTAAGCCCACCTTAGTCAAAGAAAAATTTGCACAGGCCCATACCCAGTGAAGTGGAGTCGTCTGTCGATATATGAACTCATGCTGAAGGACTTAAATGATACTTCAGCGGCGAGGGTGACCCGTGTATAGACCTCTGTTTCACCGGGGTTTTGAAATAAAAAAGCATAGCTACGGGACTTAAATGGACCAGCCTTACAAGATAACAATAATAATAATAATAATAATAAGGGTGTTACAGAAAAAATGTCGGTAATGTAGTTATTTGCACCTGAAACATGCCCTTATGGGGACATATTAAAAATTAAAAATCTTATTTTTTAGGAGGGTTCACGTGACAAAAGCTACTTTACTTCAACTTGGCGATCGGTTTGAAGTGGAACCAGGAGGTGGAGGATCGCGAGAAGGCTACCTTGCAGATCATAAAGTTGAGACGTTTCTTATTGTTCCTCCAAAGGTATGTATGTCAGATCGAAATTGACTTGCATTGACAGACTTACTTCTAGGGGTGTAGCACCCTCATAATCAGATTCCTTTCACTACCCAAGCTACTCAGCAGAGCAATCTCGCGAATATTGGTTCGTCTTCGCAGAAAATCGAAACAGCTTCCCTATCTTGTAAAGAATCTCATATAAGCAAAATATGTAGGTAGTTTTCAGAAAAAAGGATTTCAATATCGATTATTTTCAATTTTCAGGACCTATAATGATTATAGAATTTCGAACTGCATATTTTTATTCAGGCTCTCACAAACAAATTTTGATTTTAATTAATTTATTTATACTCTAGCATCATCAATTCTACCAGATTCAAATTTTTCCTAAAATTGAAAAACAAATTTTCACAATTTAAAAAACTGCCTTGAAATCTTCCAGATTTTTTTCGATATTTTTACAAATATTTTGAGATGTTTTGAAAGGATCGCCTTAAAATCTTCCCTATTATTTCTTGTCCATTTCAAAAATCTTTCTGAATATTCAGCTATAATTAATTTTTCAGAATAGACAATCATTACAAATTTTTCCAGGAATCTTAAGAAATTATTTTGATTCTCTTGAAACCTTTAAAAAATCAAAATGTCTCGCCAAAATGTCTCCCCTAAGTTTTCGGGACGACTAGAAAGGCTTCAAAATTCTAAAACAGCATTTAGATTTTTTTTAAATGATTCGAATTTTTTCAAAACTTTTTTAATTGTCTTAAAATCTTCCGGATCCTCCTTTGACAAATCTGTAATTCTATTGAAATCTTTGTAATTTTTTTTTTTTTTAATCAATTTAAAAAATAAATAAAAAATCATCTTAAAGTTTCCCAGGAATCTCTAAAAAATTTACTCTTTTGAAACCTCGAAAAATTATTAAAAAGCTTCGTAAAACTTATAACAATCGCCTTTAAATCTTCCAGATCCTTTTTTAAAATAAAAAAGCATTCTAAATTTTCTCAGGAATCATCAAGAAATTTTTACAGCTTCTAAATTTTGTTTCAAAATCTCGAAGAATCTAAATTTTGTTTAAAATCTTTTATATCTTTTAAAATTTTTAATTATTTTTCCTTCTCTTTAAATAGTTTTGAAATTCTGCATAATGAAAGAAAGTAAGTGTCTACATGTACCGAAATTTCGGTACAAATATGGGTGTGTCTACACAAAAATCCTGCTATTCATGTCGAAATTTCGATACAATTAGTCCCTTTTCCAGCTTCCCATATTCTTACCGAAATATTCCGGCTATTTGTACCGAAATTTCAGTACACGTAGCCACGGCCTTAAAAAAAATTACCTTAACATCTTCCGGATTCTTTTTTACAACTTAGGAAATCTTTTTAAATATTCTCTTAAAACTAATTTTTTTAAATAAAGAATCATTTAAAACTTTCCCAAGAAGCTTAAGGAAAATTGGTTTATTCCCTTAAAATCTTTAAAAAATCATGAAAAGCATCTAAACTTTTTGTTCGAAATCTTTCAAAATCTACATTTTGTTTGAAAGTTTTTGAAATTCTTCTCAAGATTTGAACTATTTTTGCATCTTTTCGAAACTTCTAAAGCTTCTAAACATCTTTTGAAATAATTAAGTTTTCCTACAAAACTTTTCTATCCTGCAAAATTACAAATATCGTCTTAAAATCTGCAACATTCTTTTTGGACATATTTTGAAACTTTTAAAACCTAAAATTAATCTTTTAAAATAAAAACCCCAAATCATTTTAAATTTTCCCAAAAATCTTATTGTCGCATCGGTACCGGTAATTTAATTTAATAAAATGTTAAGAACAGTATTATTTCCAAATATTGAAAAATCGTTTGGAATTTAAATTTGATCTTTTATTAACAATGTTTAGAAACATCTAGAAATAAATTTGAGCATGAAATAAAATTACTTATAAGGTAAATGTACCGGTAATCGTGATGGTCCCAATAATCGTGAAACTTGGCTATAGTTTGAGATCATTGTTAAAAAATATGTTAAAAGTAAGATTCAATGATAGAATTCATTTATATTTAGCATTTTATAGTGTCAAACTGAATTCGAATTAAATCAAATTACATAAAAAGCAAGAAAATTTGCCTCACGATTACTGGGACAAAGGTCATGATTACTGGGACGTTTCACCTTGTTTGGAAATTTTCATTTACAAAATTGATGTTGCAGACAATTCGTAATCTTTACTAAAAAAATAAACAAACTGAAAAGAGTACCTAAAAGTAATTTGCTCGCAGTGTCGGAACTAGTGTTGTGCGTTTCAATCAATTAATCGTTTAACAAATTCCAAACAAACAAAACGGTTGAACAAGCCAATGGTTAATAAAATAATTTCAGCTAAAACAGCTAAACCAAATAAATGACCAAAACAAAAAATCGGTTGATGTATTAATCACCAGAAGTTTTGAAATGATGGCATTCGCGATCCTAAAGTAATTAATCTTCTCCGCACTTCAGGTGATTAAATCTTTAATCAATTATTTGTTGAGATCATTTTTTGTTTTAGCATGCGAGATCTTGTGAATACAACTTCTTAAAAACAGGATACAATGTAATATAGTTTCTGTTTGAGGAAATTAAAATTTCTTAATTCATATATTATCAAGATTTTGCAAATTTAAAATATATTATCAGGAGAATCAGGAAAGACAATGGGTAGAGTTGTAATCAACCTGCCAGAAAATTACTTGTCCACAGAAATACTCGCATAGAAAAATAATAACTTGGAAAAAAAAATTCCAACAATACTATTCGCATATATCTTCAAATCTTCAATAACTTTTCAACATTCCTTTTTATCTAAATCACTTTCTGGTTTCAGAAAACTAAGCAGGAAAACGAATTAAAAAATGGGGATGGTCATATGAGAGGACCTGGACCGATTCCATCGAGGTATTATTAATATTTAAATAACTTAGATATTATTTCAAATCTTGTTGAATAATAGGTTTATTTGACCATAAAAAAATAGGTTCGAATAAGTTTTTTTCATCCATCGGTTTGTCTAACGTTTGTTTCGACAGATCGAGGCCGAGCAGTAAAATGACAAAATACGTGGAATGCTGGGGTGCAGACAAGCCTTTTGCAAATATTGCTGAAACTACTTTGGCGAAAAATATAGGACTAACAGTAAGTATTTTATAAATAATAAAACAGAAACATGAAAAACGAACAAACAACATTCTACACCCATTCTAGATACTAATTTTTTAAACATTTCTCTTTTTATTTTCTAGTTTTTTATTTTAGACGTATATTTTTCTGTACAAATACTTCTTTATTGTTTATTTGTAGCTATCACCGAAATGAAAATTAAAAAATTTATAATATTAAATTTTAATATGTAATATTTCAGAGTATCGCAATGATTGAATCGAACCTTCTAGCGAACCATGCGAACTGTCTCAATGTTCAGTAAGTTCAACTCCTCCTTTTTTTGTAAAAAATAAAAACTTCAATGTATTGGGTAAATTAGAAAAGGCAAGGGCTGTGCTCAAAAATCATATAAAAAAAGCAGATCAGCGAGTATGGAAATTGCCATGACATTAGATTTTAATAAAGTTTATATTCTCAGTTGGCATTTTAAAACGACCATAATTTCATATTTAGATTAAAAGTGAACTGGAAATTTAAAATAAAAAAATCCTAACGTTTAAATTTAAAGTTTAAATTAGAAATGTCAATAGTAAATGTTAAGTTTTTCGAAAAAAGAATCCTCTTCGCCAAAAAAACAGTTTGGCCTCATAAGATTTTTTCTCATTCGAGTACGAATTTAGCAAAATAATTTGAGGACAAAAATGGTGGGGTTTTTGGAAAAATCGAATTTCAATATTTATGAAATAACTGCTATAATTTTGTTCATTTTCAACATTTTGATAATTTTTTGATGGATTTCAAAAGAAGACAATTAAGCTCTCAAGAGGTCGGAAAAAAATTAAATTTTTTAATTATTCAAGAAAATTATTTTTTCGTATCAAACCGGTAAAATATTTTATCTTATTTCCTTTGAAAAACAACATATTTTAGGGGCAAATGATAACGTGGCTTGAAGTTGCAATGCTTCAATGTTTTGAAATGTATATTCGGTCTCTAGAATATTGATTTTCATTACACATATTTTTTGTTTAAAAATGTTTGCATGCGTTATAAAATATATTCTTTATTGAAATATATATATACTTACCAATCTTGAAAAATGATTTTTAACACTCGTTTTTTTGTAATCCGTTGCATGCAGTTCCAATAATAATTCGTTAAATTTCCAACTTATGTCTTAGTTTGTTAAAAAAAAGTGTAATGACCACACGAAAATAGAGTGATTTTTCAGGACAATGAAAAAATAATATAAAAATAAATTTTTTGAACAAAATAGTTGAGTTTTCGTGCTGAAAAATCTATTGTTGTAGAAAATAGTTGATTTTTAAACCCTAAAAGACGAATTTTCAACCAAATGGTCAAACTTTCAAACAAAAGAGAATTAACTGTAACCACAAACAGTTGCATTTTTAACAAACAATCGAATCTTCAAGGCAAAAGCACGAATTTTATAGAACAGTTGAATTCTCAATTAAGAAATTTCCTACAAAAAATGATGAATTTTCAACAAAGCAGTTGGATCATCGTGAAAAAAGATGACTTTTCAACAAAATAGTGGAATAAATTCTTAACCATATGGTAGACATTTTACCAACAATAAAATTAATTATTGACCAAACAGTTGCATTTACAAGCAAATATTTGAACTTTTAAGCAAAATAAACGAATTTTCAACAAAATAGTTTAATTTTTAACCAAATGGTTGAATTTTCAAGTAAAAAAAAAAAGAATTTTTAGAAGACAGTTGAATTTTCAGTCTATAAGGACAACTTTTCTATCCAAAAAGATGATTTTCAATCAAATAATTAAATTTTTAATGAAACAGTTGAATTTTTAACAAAATAATCAAATTTTCAACAAAATTGTTTAACTTTCAACCAAGCAGCTGAATTTTCAACCAAAAATATTAATTCTCAACTGAAAATATAACATTTGATACTGCAACCAAGAAAAGATTGTAATTCAAAAGCCAAAAAAGTTTAATCGTAAACGAAAAGAACAAAAAATGTTAACCAGGCAGTTGCAGTTTTTCCGAAAAAAGATAAAATTTCTAACATTTCAAATCAAAAAGACGAATTTTCAACAAAAGAGTTAAATTCTCAAACAGGAAAGATTTTTCAGTCACCAGAGAAAAAAAATTTCAACCAAATTGTGGAATTTTTAAACCAAAAGGGCAAATTCTCTAAAAAAATACTTGAATTTCCAACACGAAAATATGAATTTCAAACCAAAAAGTTCAATTTTATACGAAAATAATAGAATTTTCGACTCAAATATATATAAAATCTCAACAAAACAGTTGAATTTTGAAGCTAAAAAGACAAATTTTCTACAAAAGAGTTGTATTTCCAAAAAGTTAATTTGCAACCAAGAAGTTGAATTTGAAAATATAAACTATTAATTTTCAACCATAAATGGAATAGTTCAATTTTCATTTGAAAAAATTGATTTTCAACCAAACAAAAAACAAATATTCTACAAAATAATTAAATTTTCAAGCAAAGTGATCGATACCGTGGTACAACTTTAACCCAAATAGTTGGATTTTTAATGTAGAATATTAATTTTTCACCCAAAACACGAATCAACAACAAAATAGTTAAATTCACAACCAGGGAGAAGGATCATCAATTATTAAAATAAATTTATAAACAAAGTAGTTGAACCTTCAACAACGCAGTTAAATTTTCAATCAAGAAGATTAATTTTCTACCTCTCACACGATTTTACAACAAAAGACATTAATTTAAAACCAAATTGTTGAATTTTCAACTTAAAACTATCAATTTTTAACCAATAATAATTCCGAACCACAAATATAACAGTAGACTTTTCGATTAATAGGAATTAACTTTTAACGAGAAATAGTTGTATTTTCTTATTAGGTTCTAATAATTCAGTTAGAATTTAGGCAAAAAAATGGGAAGCTTCATGAAAAAAGCTAAAAAAACAGCAATTTCCTTAGAAAATATAAAATCACGTGGGTGAAAATTTATTCGCACAATAAAATACATTCAATTAAAATAAAGTACAACAATGTGCAAATTGAAATTTTTTGCACAAGGTTGTTATTACTCGTAAACATCTGTAAAAATGTCGGAATTCTGGTTAAAACTTGTAGTTTCTAATTTTATAGTACATATATTTTTGTAATTTTCAAATTATGAAAATAATTCTAGTGGTAACTACATGGGTTTGCAAGAATTCGCGAACATTTTACCAAATCTCACAAGTAGTTAAAAATTCTTGTTAAAATTGAAATCTTTGAATTGTTTTATTTTATTATAATTTAATATTTTTATTGCGAAAATACATTTCCACCTGGGTGATTTGTTGTAAAATGTGCAGACAGTGGTGTGGAGGCAGAGAAGGTATGTCAACTCTAACTTACTGGTTTAATGAATCTCACCAAGAGGACCAATATCGAGAACAAAAAGATGAACAGTATCCCTGGTATGTTACAATGTCTAATGTCATCTATTCGACGATGTTCTGTGTCCAAGTTATTTATCTGCCAAAGTAAGTATTTTAGTAATTAGTATTTTCGTACTTAATATTACAATTTGAACATTGAAAGCCTTCTAATTTAAATAAATAAGTGCAGCCAATCGTAAATTTCAGTTTCTGTTCATATTTTTTCTAATGAAAGCTTCCTGAGTATTAATTTGTCAAGGCGATAATGTGTGCTTTTTCGCCGTTTACAAGAAAATCGACTTTAAAATATTCTCCAGACGCCATATAGAGTTTGACGAAAAACAATTCAGATCGGCCGGTAGCTCAGGCAGTAGCGCTTGTTTGATGAGTCACTATTCTGTTTGAAAATTCTGAATAAAAAAAAAACAATTTTTTGTTAAAAAAACCTCGTTGATATTTATAATTTTAAATATAATTGTTCAGCATAATAAAAAATAATAATAAGATTTGTAGAACACAAATTTGTTTGCAAAAAACATGATAAAATTGAAAAGGTCATTTTTTCCGGGAAAGAGGCATTACAAAATTATTATTTGCAAAATTGTTGAAGGTTATTGAAGGAAATTATATTCATAAATACTTGAATAAATAAGAAATAAACAAAGTGCAAAGCAGCGAGAATCGAACCCTCAATCTTTCGACTATAAAGCCGAAGAGCCACTGCCCAAGCTACCGTCTGACCTGAATTGTTTTTCGCTAAATTTTGTATGTCGTGTGGCAAATATTTCAAAGTCCATTTTCTCGAAAACGGCGAAAAATCCAATATTACCGCTTTGGCAAATTAATACTCACGTAATGAGCTTTCATTAAAAAAGTTATGAGCTGAAACTGCAATTTACAATTAGCGATCTACACTTATAAAATGACTTTTAATAATATTCTTAATAATTGCAGATATGCTACAGTTTATGGTTGGTTTGGAATTGGCATTATAACACTCTCTATTCTCACTTCTATTTTTTGGTACATTGAAAAAAATGGAGGCGAAGAATCAGCGCCCAGAACTATTAGTCGAGGAATTAGAATATCTGTATATTTAATTACTGCCACTTTAGCTATAGCTTCTTCTTTATCGAGCCTCACGGAGTTTGTAGAGGACCCAGATTACAAAATTGCACCCGTATGTACCTACGATTTGAAAAAAAATATTGAAACTCAAATTAAGAGAAACAATTTTATTATTGATTAACAATCAGGGTGGCGGCAAGACTTCATTTTTAAAATTCCCTGGCCTTTCCCTAATTTTTTCGTGACTAATTTTTTATTTTCCCTGGCCATTAATCTTTAAAGACCAATTTTAATCTTGTAATATTTTTAATATACAATATTTTATACAAAAAGTGACTAATGTGTATTAATAATGTGACTAATGTTCTTTAGAATTTGAAAGACTTCAAACAAGTTCGATAAAACTTATAAGAATTCCCGAAGAGTTTTAACAAATTCGGTATCAGTTCATAGGATTTCAAAATAATGCAAGTTAAATTGAAAATAATTCAAATGAATTAGAAAACATCCAAAAAACCTTTTTTGATTTCAGTAAATTGGAGTGAAGTTAGAGGAATTTAAAAGAAATAAGAAGAATTCTATGATTCAGGGTGAATTAAACAAAAGCTAAAAAAATTCAAAAGAATCCATTGAATTGTTTAGAATTGAGTGAATTCAAGAGAATTCAAGGGAATTCAGACAATTTAGGAGATTTTAAAATAATTCAAAATAATTTGAGGAGTTTCAAAGAGTTTGATGAAATCTATAAGAATTTCATATGAATTTTAACGAATTCAGTATCAATTCATAAGACTTCAAAACAATTCAAGCTTAATTCAAAATAATTCAAATTAATTGAAAAAAATTCAAAAAAATTTAAAATAATTTAAAAGAAATCAAAAGGATTCAAAAGAATTCAAAAGAGTTCGATGAAAGCTATAAGAATTCCAGGTGAATTTTGAAGAATTCAGGATAAATTCAGAAGATTTCAAAATAATTCAAGTTATCTTCAGATGATATTCAAATGAATTGGAAAAATTTCAACAAATACCAAAAATTCAACTGATTTCAGTAAAATTGAAGTGAATATGAGGAATTTTAGCGGAATGAGAAGAATTCAATGATATTCAACAAAATTTAAAGTGAATTAAAAAATTTTTAATGAATGGAAAACAATTAAAAAACATGAAAAATTCATTGAATTCACTAAGTTTGAAAAGAATTTAAATAAATTTAAGGGAATTCAAAAGTATTTCATGAAATGCCTGAAACTTCAAGATGAATTTAAAAGGCTTCAGGATGAATTAAACAAAAACTTAAAGAAATTCAACAAAACCCGTTGAATTGAGTAGAACTGAGTGAATTTAGAAGAATTCAAGTGAATTCAAACAATTCAAGAGATTTCGAAAGAATTTAAAGGAATTCAAAAGAATTTGATGAAATTTATAAGAATTCCAGGTGAATTTAAACGAATTCCGGATGAATTCATAAGACTTTAAAACAATTCAAGTTCAATTCAAAATAATTCAAATAAATTGTAAAAAAAATTAATCCAAAAAAATTCCATTAATTTCAGTAAAATAAGAGTGTATTTAGAGGAATTTAAGCGAAATGAGAAGAATTCGATGATAGTCAAGTGAATTAAAAAAATTCAAATGAATTGAAAACAGTAAAGTAGTAGAAGAAGAATTCAAGTAAGTTCAAACAATTTTAAAGATATCAACAAAAATTTTTAGAATTTAAAACAATTTAAAAGAATTCAAAAGAGTTCAATGACATTTATAAGAATTCCAGGTGCATTTTAACGAATTCAGGATGAATTTATAAGTTTTAAGGGTAAATTCCAAATGAATTCAAATGAATTGGAAAAAATATCTAACAATCTCTTCAAATCTTTAAAGCCCTACGAAATAGCACTTCTTGTGAATAAGTTTTTTGAAAACCAAAAATAAAAATACCTTGAGAGCTTTTTAATCCCTTAAAATTATTTAAATGCTCGGAAAGCTTATAAAATGCCTCGGAATTATTAAAAATGTTTTAAACCTTATAGGTAAAATTCTTTACAACCGCATGCCAATTTTTCAACATCCTTGAAGATCATTCAAATTATCGAAAATCACTTGAAATTTTTGTAATCTTTTGAAATACCTTGAAATTTTTTTAAATTCTCGAAAATTCTTTAGGATTTTTGTAAATATCCGAAAACCTTTAGAATCTTTTGGAATCACTTCAACTTATTGCAATCTATTTAAAACGCCTTACAGTATTTCAAACCCTTTAAAATCTTTACAAATCTCTTTAGAACAATTTTAATTCTTCAAAATTCCTCGCAGTTTTTAAAAATAACCTATCATTGAGATTTTTTTTTAATAAAAATTTTCATTTGTAAAATGTAATTTTTCGTTTCATTTTAAAGAAATTTTATTATATAATTAAAATATTTAAACAATAGAAAATCATAATAAATATAACTGTGTAAATTCCTCAGAATTAAAAAAAAAAAAAATCCATAATATTTTTAAAAATATTTCGAAATACCTTAAAATATTTGAAGACCTTTAAAATCCTACGAAATCCCTCAATTTTTCTGAATAAATTCTTTTAAATCCATTTAAATACCATAAAATCCCCTGAAATAACATGAAATCTGATCATCATTGAAATCCTCGGAAATGTGCTAAAATCGCTTGGAATCTTTAAAAATATTCTAAAATCTTATAGGTCCTATAAAATCGTTCCCCGAAATTCTAGGAAATCTTTTAAAACTTAATGCAAATTTTTTTAAATCCCAATCTTTTCAAATCCCTTGAAACTTTGTAAAGCTAAAGGGATTTTTAAAAAAATTATAAAATATTTTCAAATCCTCTGGAATATTGTCAAATAATTGTAATATAATTCCTTGAAATATCTTAGAATATCCTAGAATATTTAAAATCCTTTGAAATCTTTTGAAATACCTTGAAACTTTTTAAAGCTCTTGAAAATTCCGGGCAATTTTTTTAATATCCTAAAGTCTTTAAAATCCTTTAAAATCTATTAATAAATTCTTGGAATCTTTCAAAATACCTTAAAATATTTCAAACGTATTCAAGAAAATTCAGAAAAAGGTAGACCTGAATTCAATAGTAGTTAACCCATGGATTAATTTATTGAAAGAAAAGTGACTAAAGTGATATTTCTAATTCAAAAAGTGACAATAGTGAGTTTATTTTTAAAAACTGATTTGAGAAAAGCGACTAAAAGGGACTTTGTCTGTGACTGATTATTCTTGACATTTACTCAAAATGCTTCTTATAGAAATTCCTTGACCTTTACTCATTTTTTTATCCCTGACGTTTCCCTGACTGTTTCCTCATTTCCAGGCTTTCCCTGACTTGTAGCCACCCTGATAATATAAACATATTTTTCAATATGACCAAACTTTTAGGTTTATATTCAATCAGGAGCCATTGCTCTCCTTGTCGCCTGGACCCATTTGAGGGTAGGACACCTTTTAAAATTGGGTGCGATGCTATTTTCAATCTTTGTATTATTGGTCGTTTTTTCTCAAATGACACTTATCGAACTTTATTATAAGAACGTGAGAAACGAGTAAGTACAATTGAATCAAAATTAAAATGAAAAATATCCAGTGGCTACATAAAAATATAAAATTTTCAAGGTTTTCTGGGGTTCATTATACGATACAAATTGGATTTCTTCTTCTTCTGGTAGCCCTAATTCTTCACGTATTAGATAGAAGAGTTGAGTTCACTTCTAGAACAGATTTTTTGTGGAAAAACAAATTAAAAGTGGAACAAGACGAAGTTGAGACAATGAGAGGTATTAATAAAATTCTTCTGGAAAATATTCTACCGGCACATGTAGCTCATCATTTTCTAGCATCAAGAACCGATCAGGTGAGTTTTATTTTTTATAATATTCGCGAAATTAAACTATGAAAAAAACCTTCTTCTCTACAAAATAGACGTGACACGAAAATCTCGAAAACATTGTTGTCGTTTTTCCATAATGTCGATTGGGTAATTTTAAAAACTCGAAGGAAAGAATGTGGCTAAATTCACACACATAATAAAGAATTCAGTTTTAATTGAAGAGCAGTGACAAAGAATATCACATTTTTTATGCATAATAAAACTGACAAAAATTTAAGAAGTACTAAATGTAAAATTTTGTTGATTAACCAAAGCCAAACATATTCCGCAGAATTACAATGTGTATTTGACATATATTGTATTGTATTGTCAAATAACATTCAAATGTTGTATTTTGCAACAGGTGAAAAATGATCATTTTTCAATATTTTCATTGCATTATTTAAACTTAAATAATTATTTTTAAAAACCAAAACTTACTCAAAAAGATAGATTTCGTAGAAAAAATGTAAGAATTATATTTTCAGTTAAAATAATTAATTCTCAACCAAGAAGAATGGTATTTTCAACAAAAAGTGTAATAGTTGATATTTCTACAGAAAAGATTTTATTTTTCAATCAAAACCAGATGAATTAAACCAAAATATTTAAATTTTTAACCCAAAAACAGAAAGACAAGAAGTGGATTTTCAACTAAAAAAACATCCATTTTCTAACAAAAATGGTATAGCTGCATTTTCAGTCAAAAAATTCATTTTCGACAATAAAGAAACGAATTTTTTATAAAATAGTTTAATTTTTGGGCAAAGAAATTAATTTGCAACTAAAATAATGAATCTTCAAACAAAAAAATTACTTTTTATCCCAAGAGATATATTTTCGACAAAATATATGAATTTTCAACAACATAGTTAAATTTTCAACCAAACAGATGAATTTTTAACCAAGAAGATTAAGAGTGTATCAAGAAAGATAAGTTTTTTATGAAAAATAGAATAGTGTAATTTTCAGTTGAAAACAATTATTTATCAATAAGAAAAACTAATTTTCAATTAAAGAAATGAATTTGTAACAAAATACATGAGTTCTCAAACAAATTTTGAATTTTTAAATGAATTTTCGACCTAAAAGTTTAATTTTCAGCCAAAGAAATGAATTTGCCACCAAAAAGGTGAGTTAGTCACCAAGAAGATTAACAAGCCACCACAAAAGACAAAGTTTCAACAAAATACAGAAATTTTTAACCAAATAGCTGCATTTTCCAGTGAAGAAGATAAATGTTGAACCAGGCATGGAATAGTTAAATTTTCAATTAAAAAAAATCAGTTTCTACAAAAAAGAATTTAAAACAAAATATTCAAATTTCTCAACAAGGAAATTAATTTTTAACTAAAATAATTGATCTTCAACAACAACAAAAATAATTTTTAACACAATAGTGGATTTTTCAACACAAAAGATGAAACCAAAAAGATCAATTTTAGAGAAAAATGGAATAGGTAAATTTCAGTTTCAAAATTTAATTTTCAATAAGAGAAAACTAATTTTCAGTCAAAGAAATGATTTTTCAACTAAAAAGATCAATTGTCTACCAAATAAGATTAATTTTTAACTAAAATAATGAAACTACAACTAAATATAATTAATTTTTAACCTAATAGTTTGTGGTAAGTTTTGACTTTCATAACTATTATTTGAATGCAAATAATGCAATGAAAATAAAGAAAAGTGGTGACTACATTTATTGTAAAAATTCCATTTTCACTGTTACTTAACAGTTATTTAAAAGTTATATGCGTCTGTATTGATTGAATAAAATGTTGCAATATAGATCTTGAATTTTCCTCAGTTTTATCATGCACATATATGTTACGCTTTTCTTATTGTTGAACTTTAAAAAAAAAATTGATATGAAAATAAAATCATGTATTACATAAATGTGAGAAATAAATGGAGCCTTATAGAAAATTCGAATCAAATTCAAATAGTCGAATTGGATTCTACCTTGATGAATAGTTTATCCGCAAATACTTTGAAAATGTATTTTTTATGTTTCTTGAATGTATACAAAATATTAAAAGTACGGTCTCGTATAATTACACACGCGGCGAGACATAATTTGTTAATGAGAAAAATAATCTGCTAATTTTAAAGAATTTTATGTAAATGAAACAATGGTGTCATATATATTGAATTTAATGAAATTTTCTTTGCGTAATGCGCACAATGTTCTAGTTTATTTAAAATAATGTAAATTCTCGATTATTTTCAGGAACTTTATCATGAGAGGTATGCTGCCATAGCTGTAATGTTTGCTTCCATTCCAAACTATAAAGAATTTTATGACGAGACAGATATTAATAAACAGGGTCTTGAATGTCTCAGATTATTAAATGAAATAATATGTGACTTTGATAAGCTTTTGTTAAAGCCGAAGTTCTCCAGCATTGAAAAAATTAAAACGATCGGAAGTACGTACATGCTTGCTTCCGGATTAAGTCCTGGAAAGGAAAATGGTGAAGGAAAGGTGAAAAATATAAATTTGAATTAAATAATTTGCAATAATTAAATTATTTAAAGAAGTAATTAAAAGTTGAATTATCTTTGGCAACTAGGATAGGACAAAACAAGAAGATCATAACGTGATAGTCCTTGTGGAATTTGCGATTGCTCTGATGACAGTCCTAGACCAAATAAATAGGGAATCCTTTCAAAGGTTTAAATTAAGGATAGGTGAATATTTCCTTTTTATTATGATTTTTCTAAATGATTTATTTCAAATAATGCAAAAGTACAGCTCAGAAAAAATCTTTACTTCTGAATGGAAACTTTCAACAAATAATAAGTTAATTTATGAAATTGAATTGTGATTTAATTAGTCGAAACTGATTAGAAATCAAAATATACTGTATACGGGGTGTCTACCTGACCAGAAAACTGGAAAAACCGGGAAGTACCCGTGAATTTTGTTCGCCGGGAAAACCGGGAAACGATCGAGAATTCGGTTCAGTGATCGGTATTTTTCTATGGAATATATTCTATTACAAAGGGATAGAGAAAAATTTAGAATGGCACATATTTTACTATCAGTCCCCCTTCCCCCCGCTTGCCCGTCCTACCTTAGAGAAAATACACGAAATAAAGTAGATTTACTGCAGTCAGGAAGTTGTTTCCGATACTCTGTTAACCTTTGTAGCAAATGTTGTTTCTGACATATGTCTCTAGTAATAAAGAAATTAAAGTCAGATATCAGTTTTAAAAATACTTTTTTTACTTCTGGAAAATATATTCACAAAAAAGCAAGAAATTGTTTACAAAAATTATTCTCTCTGATGTTTATTTATTATTTGTTCATAACTAAAACGCCAAAACAAAGTTAAAAATTTCAGAAAAACCCGCAACTTTCTAGCAATCAATATAGGAGAAGATAGTTATAAACAATTAGGTTTCCTATAATTGAATTACTTATTATCTTGGTCTGAGTGAAAAGTGGACAAAAAGTATTTTTGATTCTGAATAAAATTTAGAAAAACGTCTTGTTTTATTACAGGAAATACATGTTCATGGGGATTGCGGAATCTCTAAACATAATTTTTGTTCAAAAAGAAAAACGCATTTTTTTTTATTTGAACCCCTAGTACAATCCCAGTAGACACCCTATGTATAAAATAAACCATTTTTTACATTAATATTAAGTCAGCCTTTATATATTTTTAAGATGTATTTCAGAACTGAAGCCTTTTAACAGGAGATTCAGGGTCTGCTAAATATAAGAATTCAAAAAGCCATGTGACAGTGACCCTATAATTAACTTTTTTTTATTACTTTCAGGTCTGAATCATGGTCCCGTCATAGCTGGAGTTGTGGGAGCTCAAAAACCTCAGTATGACATTTGGGGTAATACGGTAAATGTAGCTTCAAGAATGGACAGCTGTGGTGAAATGGGAAAAATCCAAGTCACTGAAGTCACAGCAAAGATTTTGCAAAATGCAGGCTACGAGTTGGTATGTCGAGGACCCACTTATGTAAAAGGAAAAGGCGAATTAACAACTTTCTTCGTAAAAACGCCCTTCGACAACAAGGAGGATAGCTATTAATTTAAGAAAAATGAAAAATCTCTACCAAAACGTCTCAATTAATATTAATAAATTCAACGCAATGAATTATAAATTTGTTGAATGAATATCAAGAAGCATTTACTGTCGATGGTAATTCAAAAATGGTCATTCAAATTGCTGCTAATAATAATTAATAAATTGTTCAAATCAGCTTCTAATTCGGAAAATAGTAATTGTCTAGAGCTAAATGTTTTCATCCAACTTTTAAGAAATCCAATCAAATTTGTACGAAAATTCTTTTTCGATTATTTATATCATTACTACGTCCAGCCAAAGATTAAATTATGTTTTAATTTAAATGTAAGATATTCTTAATTATGTTTTAGAGTAGCAAGAAAAAAAAACGCGATTGATTAAAAGATAATTTTGATATTTTAATTAATGTATAAAATTGAAGTTTTCGTTATGTATGAACGAATGAAAGGAATACAAATGTCTACAAGAATGAACGATTATATATAATGAAAAATTAGTATTAATTTGTCATAAAGTTTTTATATTTTTATTCAGAATGAATTATTTCCGAGATTTTAGTTATTATTTCTTTTATATAGTTTTTGCGATAATAATAAATAACTGAAATATTTAACCAGCCATTTTTTAATCATCTGTAAAATTGTTAATATTGTAATTTTTAATTGTAATATTGTAATTAAAATCTGAATGTAATTAGAAGATTATTTTCTAGGGTAAATTTTTTGTCTATCATGTATAGATTATAATTAGTAAAGAGAAAACTTTAAAAAGAATTAAATAAAAATGTGTGTAAACCTTATTGATATTTTTACAATATTTATATACATACTATCATTTTATTTTTCTATTTCATACAAAAAATATTTTTAAATGGACGTATTGATAAATACTATATGGAGAGAACTGGGAATATCCTTTTCTTAAAAATGTATTGTTTTCAGTTTATTTTAGCTGAGATTTCAAAGAATTTTGAACAAAATGTGTGTTATTGAAGATTTTGAAAAAAGAAGTTTTTTAAACTTTTTAAAACGTTTGAAGAGAACATGAAAATTTAAAATGATTTTACATGTAAAAAAATTAATTTTAAGAGAATAGAGAAAAAGACTTCGACATTTTCAACCATTTTTTTATTTAAAAAAATTAATTCGAAGAGAAAATTGAAATAGATTTCCAAAATTGTCAAAAAAGAATCTGGAAGATTTGATAGCATTTTTTTTTTAATTTTGCAGCATAAAAATGTAGGCAAATTTTCAAACATTTTAATCATTTTAAAAGATATTTGAAAGTTTTGAACAAATTAAAAAAATAATTGAAAAAGATTTCAAAAGAATTCAAACAAAGTGCAGATTTTTGAAGATTCAGAATAAAAAATTTAGAAGATTTTTCAGGATTTTGAAAGGTTTCAAAATAATTAAAAAAATAAATAAATAAAGATTCCTCGGAAAATTTGAAATGATTTTTTATTTTGGAAAATTAATTTAAAGAGAATATCTAAACAGATTTGAAAACAGTTCAAAAGATTTCCAAAATTGGCGAAAAAGAATATGGAAGATTTTAAAACAATTTCATTAAATTTGCAGGATTAAAAAAAATTGAAATCATTTTGAAAGATATTTAGAAGTTTTAAAAAAAGTCAAAAATAATTTGAAATTTGAAAATGTTCCAAAAATTTGAAACCAAAAATATTTTTAAAGATTTTCAATTAAAACTTTGAATCTTATTAAGGATTTTAGGAGGTTTCAGAATAATTTTAAAAATTTTCGTAAGATTCCTGAGAAGAATGATTTTCAATTTTGAAAAATTAATTTAGGAGAATATTTAAAAAGATTTGAAAATATTTGGAAAGATTTCCAATGTTAAAAAAAATTCTAAGATTTTAAGGCAAGTTTTTTAAATTTTGCAGGATTTGAAACATTTTTTTAAGAAAAATGCGAATCACTTAAAAAGAGATTTTGAATTTTAGCAACAATTTCAAAAATAATTAAAAATTTGAAAATATTTCAAAAAATTAAAAACACAATGGAGATTTTTTAAGATTTCATAATTAAATTTTAGAGTTTTTTAAGGATTTTGAAAGGGTTCCAAGAGAATAAACAAATTTGTTCAAGATTTCTTAGATAATTTAAAATGATTTTTTATTTTTTTAAATTAATTTTTAATGAAAAGTGAAAAGATTCCAAAACAGTGAAAAAGGTTTCTAAAATTCCCGAAAGTCAAAATATTAAAAAATGAAAATTCCCGAAATGATAAAATTGCCGACAATTTAAAATTCAAAATTTTGAAAATTCCTGGATGATAAAATTCCTGATGGTTTATAATATTACCAAATTACAAAATTTTCGAGTTTAAATAATTCTAAAATTGTTTAAATGCTAAATAAATACAAGATATGTTCATGAAATAAAAGTGCTTTATTTGATTTATTACTTTATTATTTAACAATGTTTCAATTTCTTGCATTCGGAGATCTCATAATTAGGGACCAAGTTAAAAATGCCTATTACATTTTTCTTTGTAATATTATTCAAATTTTAGGAATAATTCGATTCAGCTTAAAAGATATTTGGAAATTTTTGAATCTTTGAATAGATTAAAAATATTAAACATTTTTTCGAGATTTCCGAACATTAATAAAATATTTCCAAATTTCCTGCAAACTTCTAAATGACCTAAACATCTTTCAAGCTGACTCGAACTTTTCCTAAAATTTGGTAAAATCCTGACAAATACAAAAATTGTGTTTTAAATGTTCGAGATTCTCTTTCGACTTATCTGAAATCTTCAAAAATATTTTTGAATCTTCTCAAGAATCTTAGGAATATTTTATTTATATAACCTTAAAAAACACTATTTAAAATAGTTATTCGAAAATTTTATTTTGAATTGAAGATTATTATTCCATCCGAATCGAACAAATAAAAACGTGTGTAGCACGCTATTGACGAAGCTAGTAAATTAAAAAAATCATGTGAAATAACTAGGTTCAAATTGTAATAAAAAATCTGCCCGCTGCACGGCGCGACTGTTGCATTGCGCGCTTTGAATTCGGTAATATATTTATCTGGCGCTTCGCGCTCGACTATGTAATTACCTTGCGCTGCGTGCTCAGTCTTTGTACATTCACCATATTTGTGCACCGACCTTTTAAAATTAAAGGTCAAAGCATCGATAACTGTCATTTATAGTGATTGTGAATTCTCTTTTGTTAAAGCTCCTTCGGCTTTAACGAACACATTCTCATCACGTATCTCGTGCTTTGCACTCGATCTAGTCCGAAGTGCGAAACTTTTCCACATTATGTTCAACACTATTATATCAAATGTATATTATATTTATTTCTGTACCTCAAACTGGTACTGCTTATACAGATGTTGCAAAATAATGTACAAATTTAAATTTCCATGATTACTTCTATATTTGCTCCTTATTTTGCACAAAGTTTCATTCTTAGCTACCCTAAAAAGTCTATCATTTCAATATATTTATATTATCACAATTCATAATATACATTGGCAAAAGATTATATTATATTAATTTGGCATATTTTTATACGTATTTTCATTGTCTTGTTTTTATATTTAAAAAAAGCGTGCATCATATAAAAAAATGTTTTTATTATAATTTAAGTGAAAAATTTTGTTAAACAAAAAGTTATTCTGGCTTGTGTCGTTTTTACAACAAATTAATTTTTTATTTTTAATGTTTTTTTCACGATTTGAACCGAAAATACGCATCCTAGCAAAATACGATTTTATAAAAATTGTAGATCTTATTTGGGTGCACAATTTTTATCCATTCATCTTTTTTCATAGCTCGCGTCGTTTTTCCAAAACTTTTTATTAATAATTTTTAATGTTGTTTTTATGAATAAAACAAAAACTACGCGTTCCATAAAAAAAGATTAATAACAAATTTATATCTAGACCTTTTTCGGGTGAACAACTTTTGTCTATCAATTTTTTTCGTACCTTTCGTCGTCTTTCCAAAATTTAATTTTTTAAATTTTAATGTTATTTTTCACGATTTTAATAAAAACTACCTATCCTATCAAAAAACGATTAATAACAAATTTGTAGCTCTTCTTTCGTTGAATAAATTTTGTCTATCTATTTCTTTCTTAGCTTGTGTTGTTTGTCCAAAAATTTAAGTTTGTTATTCTTAATGTTGTTTTTTATGAATAAAATAAAAACTACGCGTCCCATCAAAAAGCGATAATTAAGAAATTTGTAGATACTTTTTGGGTGCATTATTTTTCGTATTTTTTTTTACCTTGCATTCTTTGACCGAAAAATGAAATTTTTTATTTTACATTATTTTTTGTGCGATCGAAATTTGAACTTTTGATTTTTCAAAAAAATTCGAAAAGTTGTTTCGGTGATCTTGTAGGGATCTCAAAAGATAACGTTTTCCTTCTCTCGACTTTTTTTCATATCGTACGTTGTTCGGCTTAAAATTTGCATTTTCCTTTGATTTTTTGAATTTTGAAAATGCTATAACTCTGATAATTTTCCTTTTATCGAAAAAAGTCGTGGGAGATAAATTGTTTGAATTCTCGATTACTATGATTAAACGTACATAAAATTTTTAAATAAAAAAAATGATTTGGAAAATTTTCAAAATGCTCTAATTTTTTTAATTTTCATCCAAAATAGCTGGCTAACGATCTTGACCTTTAGTTGAGGAGACTAAAATAGTATACCAAAGGCCAATCCAATCGGGCAATTCTTTCGAAATTTATCGTGCACACAGGCAGACAGACAGACAGATAGACAGAGAGACAGAATCGTAAAACCCTGTTCATAGGGTTTAGAGGGTCTCAAAACGTGGACATTTGAGAAAAACTAGAGGGGTCAAATTTTACACAAATCGAATACCTTCTCTGATGAGAATGTAAAAAGTATATTTAACAAATTTAAAATAACTTTTGCAAAATGCATTTTTAAATATTTCCCGCTAGTGTTACGCACTTGCGCAGTGCATTCATGCACCAATGCCTAGCAGACGACATTTGTGTGTGTCCTGCGTTTTGCAAATAGAGCATAAACATACTACAAATAATTAATTATCTCTAATAAAGGAACATTAATTATAGAATTTGCAAATGGCTCTAAGACACGTTCTAATAGGCAAGTAAAAAATCACTCAACAAGTTCATTTTCATGAGCGAAATTAGTAAATATCTGAAATATTTGAATCGTTTAGGTTATGAGATTTTTCGCAGGAGGTGGGACCGGCTACATAGGATCATGTATTCAAAAGGCCTTAAAAGGGCAAGGTGCAAGGACCACGATTATTTCAAGAATGCCTGGCCCAAGTAGAATGACCTGGGTAAAATATAATTGCTGAAAAATGGAAAATTTAGTGATTTTTCTACCCTTGATATGGTATTTTCTTAACTTTGTAGCACGATTTGGCAAGCCAAGGAATTCCTTCGGGTGTAACCGATGTGATAAACGTTGCTGGTCAAAATATTCTTGATGTTACACGTAGATGGACGCCAGGTTTCCAACAAAATGTTTGTAATAGCAGAATTGAAACTACCAAAGCGCTGGCGAAAGCTGTTGCCTGTTCGGATGTAAAAAGTTTTATTGCAATTTCGGGGGTTGCTTATTATCCACCGGATGAAAAGGAATATACTGAGGAAGATAAATGCGAACCTTATGACTTCTTATCAGGTCAGTTTTTTAATTTAAGGACAATCCTAGTTTACGAAATAAAAATGTTTAGACGGGGGACTGACTATACTCGACTTTTGAGGGCACACAAGATTTCAATATTTAAATTATTTCAACAAGATTTTAGAACGATTTCAAAAGATCTCATAAAGACTTCAAAATAAATTACAATGTTCTAGAAGATCTAATAGATTTTAGAACGGTTTTGAAAGATATCGAAGATTTCAGAATGTTTTACAAAGATTTCAACGAGTCTTAACGGTTGCAAAAGATATCAGAATGATACAAAGATTCCAGAATTATTGCAAAATAGAAATAAATATAAACAATAAAGTAATCAACAAAGAAAATAATAAATATAAATAAAATATTTCAGAAGATTTCAAAGATTTTGGAACGGTATCAAAAGATTTCAATAATTTCACAAAAATTTCAATAAGATTTCAAAATTTATTAAAAATTTCACCCAAGATTTAAAAATACTGCAGAAAATTTCAAAGATTCTAGATCGATTTCCAAAGACTTTACAAATATTGCAAAGATTTCACAAAGATTTCAAAAGAATGTACAATATTTCAGAACAATCAAAAGTTTTCAAAGATTATAGACTGATACAAAGATTTCAGAATTATTGCAAAATAGAAATAAAGATAAACAGTAAAGTAATAAACAAAGAAAATAATAAATATAAATGAAATATTTCAGAAGGTTTCAAAGATTTTGCAACGGTATCAAAAGATTTCAATAATTTCACAAAAATTTCAATAAGATTTCAAAATTTATTAAAAATTTCGCCAAGATTATAAAATACTGCAGAAGATTTCAAAGATTCTAGATCGATTTCCAAAGACTTCACAAAGATTCAGAAGATGTCACAAAGATTTCAAAAGAATTTACAACTTTTCAGAACATTCAAAAGTTTTCAAAGACTTTAGAATGATTTCAAAATATTTCAGAAGCTTTCAACGATTTTAGAATAATATCAAAAAATTTCACAAAGATTTCAAAGATTTCGCAAATATTTCAAAGTTTTGGAGTAGATTTCATTAGATTTCAAGAAGATTTCACAAGGTATCAGAGAATTTCAAAGATTTTGGAACGGCAACAAAAAATTTCATACAAATTTTGTAAAAATTTTAACAAATTCAAAAAAAAAAATCGCAAAGATTTGACAATATTTCAGAAGATTTAAAAATATTTCAAAGATTCTAGATCGATTTCAAAAGACTTCACGAAGATTCCGAAGATTTCAAAAGAATTAAAAATATTTCAGAACACTTAAAAGTGTTTAAAGATTCTAGGATGATTTCAGAAGATTTCAAAGATTTTAGAACAATATCAAAAGATTTCAGAGATTCTAGAACGATTTCAAAAGACTTTACAAAGATTTCAAGACCATTTTTAATATTTCAGAACATTTAAAAGTTTTCAACGATTTCAAATATTTCAAAATTATTTCGAAATATAAATAAATAAAATATTGCAGATTATTTCAAACATTTTGCAAATATTTCAAAGTTTGTAAAACGATTTCACAAAGATTTCAAAGATTCAAAAAAATTTCAAAATAAACAAAAAAATTTTAAAGATCTCAGAACGATTTCAGGAGATACTAAAAATTTTAAAGGATTTACAAGATTTCACAAAGAATCCAAAATATTTCAGGAGATTTCAATGATTTTAAAGATTTTCGAACGTCTTCAAAATATTTCACAAATATTTCAAAGAGTCCAAAAGCTTTCGCAGCGATTTCACAATATTTTAGAAGATTTTAAAGATTCTAGAACAGTTTCAAAAGATTTGAAAGATTTAGCAAAGATTTTAAAACAATAAAAAATATTTCAGATGATTTAACATTTTTCAAAAATTTTAGATTGATTTCAGAAGATTTCGAAGGTTTTTAAAATATTTCGCAAAGATTTAAAAATATTTAAAAATATTTTAAAGATTTCACAATGATTTCAAAGAATTCAAAATATTGCATAAGCGTATTACAAAGTTTTAATGATTTCACCAAAATTTCAAAAATTAAAAAAATTAAAAAATATTTCAGAAGATTTGAAAGGTTTCGCCAAGATTTTAGAACGATTTCACAAAGATGTTACAAAGTTTTAAGACGTTTAATTATTATAAACATAAAGCTATTTAACAAAAGTAATTTGGAAGTATCAGAAATATTAATATAATTACAGAATTGTGCCATGACTGGGAGGCAGCTGCACAACTTCCTAAGGACTCTAAAACCAGACAAGTAACAATAAGATCTGGGGTAGTTTTAGGAAGAACAGGTGGTATGGTTTTACAACTCTTTCCATCTTTCTTACTATGTCTTGGAGGCCCCATGGGAACTGGAAAACAATACATGCCTTGGATCCATATTCAAGATTTGGTCAGATTATTCGAACATGCAATATGTAACGATAATATAGAAGGTGTATACAATGGTGTCGCGCCTCAGGTAATTAATTGCCTCGTACTAGAAAAAAAATAGCCAGACAGGGTGGCCACCCATCCGGGATAAAGCCGGGAGAGAAATATTACACAAGATATTTCCCGTATTTCGTAATTCGTGCATTTTCTCCGTTTTTAAAGTTTTTAATTAGAAAGCATATAATTTGTAAAGTGTTTAGAATAATTAAACTTTAAAGCTTCACAATATTTCTCGCAATATTTAAAATTCTGCAATTTTGAACGGTGAAAATGACAGTGATTTTTTTCGGAAGTCACATGTTTTATCAAAAGAATTTATCCAGGGGTGTTTCATGTTTTTTGATACTACCTGATATGATATTTATTTATAATATATTTATTGTCTTTAAAATGTCTATAATTTTAATTTAATCTTTGAGGCCTTTAAAATCAAGTTTTTTCTTAAATTATTTTTTTTTATTAATTTTTGGAGGTTTGGGATTTTAAATTTCACAATATTGTAGTTTCAAATTCAAATATTAGAAATGTAAAGACAATTCCGCTATCAAATATTTCAAAAGTTCATATTAAGAGGCTTTTGATATTCAGTTTTGAATTTAATCATTTTGGATGTAAATATAAAGCAATTTCGAATTGAAAAGCTTAAAATTGTACAATTTAAAAAATTGGAATCATGTTACAGCAATCTCGTTTTCAATTGTTTTTTTTTTAATTTTCAATGTAATATCTTAAAATTGTCCGATTTTTAGTTGAAAATTTAAATAAAGAAATCATTTCAATTTGAAAAATATTTGTTTGGAAAATTACAAGAATGAAAGGAATTGTAAAGAAAGATTTGAAATTAAACAAATTAAAAATTGAGTTTAAAATAAAAAAAATTAAAAAAATTAAATTATATGAAATGGATGTATCAGTAATTAAATAATTCCGGTAATTTTAAATGGTTACAATTTTAGAGTTCTGAATTTTTATGTCGAACGCTAAATTATTAATTCTTCCTTTTCGTAGGTTTTAATTTTGCAATTAAAATTGAATTGGTTGAATTTTGGAATGTATAATCAGCAATTTAAAAATTATTAGTTTTTAAGCGATTTAAATTCACTTCAAATAGTTGAAATTGTAAAGGTTTTCAGGATAAAAAGTTTTGATATCACAATTTTTGGCGATTAAAATTTTTGCAGTTTTGAATGAAGTTCGCATTCGTTTAAGTTTCAATGCTCCCAAGTACAATTTTGTTCACTTTTAATGTTTCCCATTTAAAATTACTATTTACTTTGGAAGTTTTTTTAGAATAATTCAATTCATTTTTTTGATTTAGAAAATTTTGTCTAATCAGCTTTAATGTTAAATTATAATTTTGTTATGTAATGTAAATTTAAAATTCTAGAATTTCAGAAGATTCAGAAGACTTCGGAAGATTTAATTTACTTTTCAATTTCAAATTGTCCAATTTTAATCGCTTTGAATTTAAAATTATTCGAATTCAAAAGTTTTTAATATTTTTTTTTCTCAATAATACAATTTCAATTCTTCTGAATATTAAATGATCCAATTTCTAAAATTATAATCCTAAAATATTCATTTTTTAACGTTTTTACATTGTCCTTTTTTTTTTGAAATTTTAACCTGAAATCATTCAATTTCGTGATTCTTCAATTCTAAATAAAATAGTTTAATTTTCAGTGCTTCGACTTAAAAATTATACAATTCAACTCTTTTTTCTGATTAAACTGTCAAAAATCGTTTTATGCATGAGGCGCTCATGTTTTAACATAGGACATATAGGCACATAGAAGAGGGAAATTTAAAAAGTAGAGGCCACCCTGCAAGAGTAGAAAAGCAGATTTCAATTTTTTACTTTTTTCAGGTAATAACAAATAAGGAATTCACAAAAGAATTCGCATCTGCTTTGTGGCGACCAGCTGTACTACCTTTACCACCTTTTATAGTAAATCTCATTTTCGGTGAAGAGCGTGCGAAGATCGTGCTAGAAGGACAGAAAGTTATTCCCAAAAGGGTTCTGGAATCGAATTTTAAATATAAGTTTCCGGACATACAATCAGCTTGTGATAACATTACAACATTAGCGTATACCGAAGCGTTTTAATCTCCGTCAAACATGTCTTACGTAATAGGAAAAATTAATCGCACGCTTGATATAGAAACGAATCGATCGAAAGTTAGAATCTAGACGATTTGTAAAATCAGTATTGTGAGATACAATCTGCGAATTTACTGCATTTTTGTGATTTTCATCTGTTATTGTTGTCAATAAAAACTTTTTATTACAAGTAAAGAAGACTACATGGAATGACAAAAAATATTAATTTAGCAGGTAATTATTATCTTTGGTGGATCAACTTCTGTGCCTCGGCTGTAATGATTGAATATTTTGAGAAAAGATATTAGTACCATAGGGCCGTTTTTTGATAATTCTTTCAGGAAATTCAGGAATTCCTTCAGCTTTTTGAGATCCAAACGAAGGCGTGCTTTGATGCTGTTGTACCGATAAAAACGGCACTTTTTGCAAACTGGTACGATGACTACATTTTCCAAGTAAAGATCGGAGATACTCATCAGAATCTGAAGTACTTAAAAAATGATCACCAAGGTCTGCCGATTTATGATCTGAATATTCAAGTCTAGCTGTATTGAGGAAAAAATTGATATCCCTTTTCATGTTTTGAACCTCATCACGTTTTAAACCTCGAGTGCTGAAAGTCACAGCTTTTCCATTTCGGGGAAGCATGAAAAGTCCTATATTTTGTGAAACTCCAACATGTCGTATGTCGCTTAATTTAATCTTGAGAGTATACTTTTCTGTAGATTTTGAAAATAATTTGTCAGACCAAGAATATTTGGTAAATGTGGCTAAATTTTTAGATTTGTCCAACATGAGTTCTTCCCGTTCACCAAAGGCGTCGAGGCCAAATATTATTTCTCCCAGGATGAAAATTATTAAGACGTAGACGCCATTTGAGAGATAATAGAAAAGGGTTGTGCAGACTATTATCGTCACTGAAATATGTTTATTTTCATTTTTAATTTCTGAAAGGATGTCTACAAAAAAAGTCAACTTTTGGAAAGCTTATTTTCCCCCCTTAAATTCTGACGTTATTTATAATATAGATAATTTGGATTAAAATAGCTTCATAACAAATGACTTCATAACCAATTAATATCAAGGTTAATTCTTACAGACAAATAATATGCAAGAGATGATTTCTGGTCTTCTTGAAACGTATAATTTATCTGGCATAATTTTTAGGTATGGTTTACTTATCGGAACCATTTTCACTTTAGAATTTTTGATGATAAGTTAAAGAAAATTTGACGACTTGCCTGGTTTATGAAAGAACAAAATACATTTTCACAAGAGTGAAGTCAGGTGAAAATTACAAAAATAAATTACCAAATTTCATTTATATGAAGTTATATTTTTAATCGAGAAATCGAGGGGTTGATCATTCTTGAAATCATTGAAATCTTTTAAATCTTTGTGATGTCTTTTGAATTCTGAAATCTTTGTAAAATCTTTCAGACTTTTGGCTTGAAAATTTAACAATTTATTGAAAAAGTAATCTTTTTTTGGTTGAAAATGCAACTGTTTTATTGAAATTTCATATTCTTGGGTTAGGAATTCAACTATATGGCACAAGGTTCAACGATTTTCTAGAAAATTCATCTTTTTGTTTTGAAATTCATCTCCTTTGGTAGAAATTTCATCTTTTTTGGTTGAGAATTCAACTGTTTTGTTGAAAAATGTATTTTTTTTTAATTCAACTACCTAGATGAAAGTTGAACTACTTTATAAAAAATTAATTTTTGTTGTTGAAGATTCATATCTTTGATTGAAAATTTAACTATTTTATTATAAATTAACTCTTCTCTTGAAAATTCACATTTTCGTGTTGATAAATCAACTGTTTTGTAGAAAGCTCGCTCTTTTGGTTTGAAAATTCCACAATTGGGTTAAATCTTTCTTCTTTATTGACTGAAAAATCTTTCCTGATCGCTAATTTGTCTTTTTGGTTCGAAAAATTATAAGTTATTTCAGAATATATTTTATATTCGTCCGTTTGTTAATTAAAATTGAAATTTTTTGGTTGTTTCAACTATTACGTTTTTCGTTAAGAATTCATCTTTATTAAACTATTTGTTAGAAAAATCGTATTCTTGGTTTGAAAATTTGTCTTTTGGATTGAAAATTTATATGTCTTGGTTGAATATTTAATTATTTGGTTGAAACTCACCTGTTTGGTTGAAAATTAACTTTTTTGTTGGAAATTCATATTTGCAGATTAAAAATTAACTTTTTTGTTGAAAATGCATATTTTTGGGTTGAAAATTTAACTTTTTTTGTATAAAAGTTAGTCTTCATGCCTTGAAAATTCAACTATTTTTATGAAAGTTCATCTTCTTTTTTAGTTCATCTACTTGGTTCAAAGATGAATCCTACTTTATGAAAAAAAAATTTTTTGTTGCAGATTCATAGCTTTGATTGAAAATTTAAATATTTTATTGAAAATTTATTTGTTTTGTAGACAATTTGCCCTTTTGGGTCGAAAACTCCAAAATTTGGTTGAATTTTTTTTCTTTCTTGACTGAAAAATCTTTCTTAGTGGTAAATTTTCTGTTTTGTTTGAAAAATCATCTATTTTGTTTCAAAATGCAACTGTTTGGGTGAAAATTAATCTGTTTTGTTTGAGGATCCAACTATTTTGTTGAAAACTGGCCTTGTCTGGTTCTTTTATACCATATTTTATATTCGTTCGTTTTTTAATTAAAATTGGAAATTTTTTGTTGTATCAACTATTACGTTTTTCATTAACAATTCATCTTTGCTTGTTGAAAATTCAACTACCTGGTTGTAAGTTTAAGTTCTGTGCTAAATATTATTTTTTTGTTGAAGATTCATGCCTGATTAAAAATAATTTTTGTTTGTTATAAAAAATAATTTTTTCAACTGAAAATTGAACTATTCCATTTTTGGTTGAAAATCGATTTTTCTTTGTTGCAAACTATATTTATATTTTATATTTATTCAAATTTTAACACAAAATTCGTATTCTTGGCTGGAAAATTCGCCTTTTTGGGTTGAAAATTCATCTCTTTTTGTAGAAATTTCATCATTTTTTGGTTGAAAATTCAATTGCTTGGTTGAAAGTGAACTTTTTTGTTTGGAAATTCATCATTTCAGATTAAGAATTAAGTTTATATTTTCTTACAAAGTCGCTTTCATGGCTTAAAATTTAATTAAATTTATAGAAACTTCAGCAACTTTGTTGAAAGTGAACTTTTTCGTTGAAAATCCAACTGTTTTGTTTTGCTACAAATAATTTATAAAAAGAATGTCAGTAGATCGAATGACTCCTGAAACAAAAGACCGAGTGGGGAACCTCACATAACAACCTTGTGAGGTTCTTCACTTGGGGTGATCGCTAGAGAGATTGATCAGCAATCTGGGTCGAATCAGTGTTGTGGAACGAATGTGTTATTTAATAAATAACACGAAAATTCTTGATCAATCTGAAAAATCTCTTTCCCAACACTACTATTTTCCAAGCGAGCGAGTCACGCCTACCCCGAAAAGGAAATGGCTTAATGGTATTATAATATTCATAAACAAAGCGGAAACTTGAGTTTATTATTGTTTTGAAAGTGATTCACTACAATCTTGAATAATATTTCCGAACACGGCGCATATTCATTTTGATAAGAGGACTTATTTATAATTCAACATATCAATAATCACCACGCTTAATGATCAATAATAAGTATAAAATACACGAAGTCGTAACGTGCTACTATGTCACAATCAGAAAATTATTTACAAAACTGTGAAACAGTTTGTTCTTCTATTTTGATTAGCGCGAAGACGAGAAACTTTCATATATTGAACTCTGATTTTAAAAACCTTTGAATTCGTTCAATAGTAATTAAAAAGTTCTACAAATGTTTTTAGATTTAAGTATTCTATAACGAGAAGGTATCAATATTAAGTAACATTGTTACAACTGAGTACGTAATTGTTTCAGATCTGTGAGGAGGAACGGTTCTAGTGATGTGAGTCAATTAAACGTTTCACTCCAACATTTCAAGTAAAATTTAAATAAAATGAAGTAAAATTTATTTAGTTAAATTTTTTTATTAACATAAATTAGTGACTGAATTCTAGCTATGAATCAGTTATTTGTTACTGATTATTCTGTTTGGTTAAAAATTCAACTATTTTGTTGAAAATTTGTCTTTTGGATTTGAAAATTAATCTCGGTTAGTATAAATTTAATTTTTTTAGTTAAAAACAAAACTGATTCTCTATAAATTTGAAACATACTAACTTACTATTTACTTATTAACTTACTAATTTATCAGTGAAAATAATTTATTCATAACAAGAATTCAGTAACTGATTGAAATTAGTAAAAATTTTAACGGATTGAAATCTACAGATTTGAAAATTAATCTGTTTTGGTAGGAAATTCAACTATTTTGTTGACAATTCGTCTTTTTTAGTAGAAAATTCGTCTTTTTTGGTAGAAAATTAAACTTATTGTTTAAAAATTTATTGACGTAAAAATATTTCAGTTTCAACAAAATAGATGAATTTTTAACAAAATAGTGCACTTTTCAACCCAAAAGATCAATTTTCAAACAGTAAGTTTAATTTTCTACCAAAACGACGAATTTTCTACTAAAAAAGACGAATTTTCAACGAAATAGTTGAATTTTCTACCAAAAACAGATTAATTTTCAAATCTGTAGATTTCAATCAGTTAAAATTTATACTAATTTCAATCAGTGACTGAATTCTTGCTATGAATGAATTATTTTCACTGATAAATAATAAGTTAATAAGTAAGTAGTAAGTTAGTATGTTTCAAATTTATAGAGAATCAGTTTCGCTTTTTTTAGAGAGCACCAAACAGTTGCATCTTTAACCAAGAAAAATGAAATTCCTACTTTCAAAGCAAATTACTGAATTTTCAAGCCAAAAAGAAAAATTTTATACAAAACAGTTGAATTTTTACCCGACAATAAGAATTTTTCACAAAAATGTTAATTTTATACCAACTATTTGCGTTTTCGACCAAATAGATGCATTTTCTACCTAGAAGATTAGTTCTTTACAACAACAGAATTTCAACAAACAGGTTACATTTTCGACCAAAGAGATAAATTTCATCTTATGCAATGAATCTTCAACTAGAATAATTGAAGTTTTAGTAAAAAAAAGGTAATTTTTACCAGCCCCTCCTCCCAAAAAACTAGTTTTAAAACAAAATATTTAAATTTTCAACTAAAGATATGAATTTGCAACTAAAATGATGAATCCGCTACAAAAAAAAAAAAATAATTTTTGTCAAAGTAGTTTAACTTTCAACTATGTAGTTGAATTTTCAAACAAAAAAAGATGAATTGAATTTTTAATAAAAAAAAAAATAAACTTTAAACGAAAAATAGTTGGATTTTCTTATTGAGTTCTATTAATTCATATCGAATTTTAGTGGAAAACGAAAAAACAAGACGAGAAGAGTGGAAAAGAGAAAAGATTGTGAAGCCTGCAATAAATAAATATGAATTTTGATTTATTTTTAATAAATTTAAAAAAATTAACCTAGAAAAATGGACATTTTGCTTAGAAAATAAAGCTCATTTGCCACTGTGAACTTTTTTTAAACGATAATAATTTTTTCACCATTTTCTTCAGTTACGTTATGGCTAGTTATTTTTTCAGACCGATTTCAATGATAAAAGAAAATAATGATTAATAAGCGACATATTATAAGAGATTCGAAAAAAACTAAAATTTTCTTCATCTTTTCTATGAAAAGGAGCAAGTAATATTTATTGTTTAAATAATTGCAAAGGGGCTTTTTAAGTATCGCGTAAGCATAATTTTTTCTATTCTTAACATTCTCTACATGCGACAGTCATTTAATTAACATTGTTTAAACAATTGCCAAATATTCTAAACAAAAAAATATTATGTGCTTTTAACATTCGTCAATTTTGCCATTAATTCCAGAAAATACTAACTTTTCACGATTTGGTGGAAATAACAATTATACAAATAGAAATTGTTTTAAAAAATTGGAAAATATGTTAAACAAAAAATAATACTCTTGACATTCATCAACCATTAACGAATGTTGAAAGAGATATATTTTTTAAGGACATTTTGTAATTATTTAAACAAATTTAATTTGTTTAAACAATTTCTTCTCTTGTAAATTATGAAAAGTTATTTTCTGGAATTAATGACACAATCAACAGATGTTGAGAGTAATATTTTTTTTCTTAAAGATATTTAACAATTTTTTAAACAATTCTTATTTGTTAAAACAATTTTCTTACCTGTAAGTCGTGAAAAGTTATTCTTTTCTGCAATTAATGACACAATCAACGAATGTTAAGAGTAATATTAATATGTTTAACATTTTTCGCAATTATTTAAACAATTAATAATCACTTATTGCGCCTTTTCATAGGAAAGGTGGTGGAAAGTCTAGTTTTTTTGAATAGGGGTGATTTTAAGAAAAAAAAAAGAATATACTTTACTTAGAGCATTTGAAACTATATTTTCCTCCACCTTTCCTCTGAAAAGGCGAAAGTGAATGATTATTGTTTAAATAATTGCTAAATATCTTAAACAAAAAAATAGTACTCTCCACATTCATTAATTGTGTCATTAATTCCAGAAAATAATAACTTTTAACGATTTTAAGAAGAAAAAATTGTTTAAATAAATGAAAATTGTTTAAATAATTACAAAATATGGTAAAAAAGAAGTACAAATTTTGACATTCATCAATTTCATATCATTAATCCCGAAGGATAATAATTTTTAGCGACTTACAGAAAGGAACGCATGGTTTAAACAAATAATAATTGTTTTAACAATTCAGAATTATTTGAAAACTTTAATTAATTAATTAATTCAAACTCGTCGCTTATCGATGAAAAATAATTCATGTTGAAAAAATTCCGAAAAATATCGTCTTTAGCATGAATTTGACAGAAAATTCCTTAAGAAGTGACTATACTATACTTTAATTCACAAAAAGTTCATAACAATTACTCTGTTTTCCTCTTTTTTGAAAACCGTGGTTTTTCCAGTTAAGCCCCCATGTTAATTTCGAAAGCCCGAGGGCACGGGTAAACGTTGAAAAAAAAATTGGATTTTCATTTTCCGGCAAACAAACAAATTGGGGGGGGGATCGATCACCAAAAATCGAGAGTCGAATTTGTATAGGTATAAATTTGGACCACCCTAAATTATTTACTCTTAATACTCAACAGCATTTTAAAAATATTTTACATTTTCCAGCTGTTACATAAATATTATATAATCGCAATCGGTTTAAATTTTAAATCCCTTTACAAATTTTGGGACTTTAAACTTTAAAGCCTGCTCTTTTCTATGATGATTGGCGCTTTGGTGGCGGGAGATTCCAAATTTCAAATTCCACCAATCACAAAGTACTGGCTGATCGCCCACAAGTTGTGTGAACTAACCTTAAAAAGTTTGCGCACCTGCGCACGTGGTTTTTTTATGAACACACATTTTAACACATATTCACAATTCCTGTAGTGTGCAATTTTCATTTTTCTCTTTTATCCTTGCGAACTGCATTGACTTGCCATATAGATATGTGCAATTTCCAAAACAAAGCCCATTCCAAAATGGCGCCGACAGCTGTTGTTTACCGACAAATGCGTGTCAAAGAATCATCGCAGCGTTGGTGCGCGTGAATTGGTGCTTTTTTCGCCCTGCAAAAGGGGAAATCGGAACAGTTTAATGTGCGTTTGTGCAGAGAAAGATGGAAACTCTGGGCGAAATTGCACGGCGAAGTCAACAAAAAGAATAGGGAGGACTAGTGCAAAGAAAGTGTTGTGCATTCAAGTGTATAAAAATATAAATGAGAAAGTCACACTTGAGATCGGATCATGGAGCGAGTTGTCGGATTGTGTGGACGATGACGGCTACCTGGAATTAAACATCGAATGTCGAGTCTCATCAATGCAACATTAAGGCAAAGATTTAATTATTGGAACACATTAGAAAGGTCAGAAGAATAGAAAACGCGTAAGTTATTCAAGCTTAGGCTACTCTCTCATAGACTATTAGAACGCACATGCTTTCATTCCTCAAAGTGTCTCAGAGTATTGTTCTTAAATCTTGGTGTTACGTAAAACAAAACAAAAAAATCAAGGTCATTAGAAAAATCACTGCTCATTACGAATTCAGAATCAGGAGCAAAGTTTACGTCAATCTTCAAAAAGTGCTTAAAAATCCCTTCCTTAAGGATTGATATGCGTGTATTTTTATTGGCACAAGGCGCATTCAATTTCCAAAGATTGTAGAGAGGTGATGCATATTTGACGTCAGTGAAAAAGCTTTTTTTAGTATGATTCAGATTCTTTGTTCGATTTGCGGAGGTCCGATGTATGCATGGCCTCATTCTTAGAGTGCGGAACAAATTTAAGGTTAGGACGATCCGACAAGTTTCTGTTTAGCTAGTGCCTTGTATTTCGTTTTTTAGTCTGTTTCGCGACCCATTCACGATGATTCGTTTTTTTTTCTGAAGAATATGGAACGAAATCCTTATTTGAGATGATAATTAACTTCAATTTTCATCCGAAACCTGAATTTCTGTTCGAGCGTTGATGATCTAAACCTTTTTTTTCGTCTGCTTTAAAATATAAATCATTTCGTAATATCAGTCATTAATTTTCCTCAATATCCACTGGTTAAAAACGTTATCTTAAATATAAATTTTATCTCTGATATGCCAAACATACGTTATAGTTATTAAAGATTTTAATTGATTGCTTCAGAAAATAATTCTTCTCCGATTATATATAAAAGTAAAAAAAGAAAACTACTAAATTCTCTCAAAATTTGTATTTTTTATAAAAGAATTAACTCCATTTAGATTCTAGAAAAATTTTTATTTTGAATCTCAAATAATTGAATTATGTTTTTCTTGGGAAAGTTTAAATTTAAATCTAATTTGCAAGTTCAACTTACACTTGTTTTGTGAAAAGTCGTGAAAATATAGCCTATATTGTTAGAAATTTTGAATGCGTGAGAGATGAATCAGTTCTGAAAGACAGACTTCACACTAATTCCCTTTTTTTTCTCTTCTTAAAGAATTCCTCTTTTCCCCCCTGTTTTGAAGATACTGCCTATTTTTCGCGTTTGGTTGAAAAATCGTCTTTCTGGATAGATTCGTCCTTTTGTATTACAATTTCATCTTTTGGTAGAAAGTTATTTTGTTCTTTAAATTGAAAAGTCTGCTACTATATGTTTGGTTCAGAATTCATCTCTTTTGGTTAAAAGTTATACTTTTTGGATAAAGTAATCTTTTTTTGGATGAAAAATCAACTACTTGTATTAAAAGTAGAACTGCTTTATGAAAAATTTATTTTCTTGGTTGAAGATTCAACTGTTTTGTAGAAAATTTGCCTTTTTCGTTTAACAATTTCACCATTTGGTTGGCATTGTTTTCATTTCTTGACTGCAAAATCTTTTTTAGTTACAATGTTGTCTTTTTGGTTTGAAAATTCATCACTTTCTTCAAAATGCAACTGTTTGGTTAAAAATAATAGTCTGTTTTGAGTGAGGATTCTATTATTTTATTGAAAATTCATGTGTTCTGTTCAAAATTTGTCTTTTTGGTAGAAAATTAATCGTTTTGGGTTGAACATTCCAATTTTTTGATTGAAAGTTAACTGTTTCAAAATTGATAAGTCTGCTATTTTTGGTTCAGAATTCATCTCTTTTTGTTAAAATTTCTACTTTTTTATTAAAAAGTCATATTTTTTTTTGAAAATTTAATTATTTTGTTGTTAATTAACTCTTTTTTTATTAATATTTTCGTGTTGAAAATTCAACTGTTTTATAGAAAATTTATCTTTTTGGTTTAAAAATTTCACAATTTTTTTCTTGCCAAAAAAATTATTTTTAGTTGCAAATTTGTATTTTGCTTTGAAAATTCATCTCTTTTTATTAAAAAAGCAACTGTTTGGTTAACAATTAGTCTGTTGTTATTAAAGATTGATCTATTTTGTCGAAAATTTGTCTTTTCGTAGAAAATTAATCTTTTTGGTTGAAAATTCATCTTTTTGTGTTGAAAATTCATATTTTTGGTAGAAGATTATTTTAATTCAAAGGTTTACTATTGTATTTTTGGCTCAGAATTCATCTCTTTTGGTTGAAAAGTCATATTTTTTTAGTTAAAAATTCATCTAATTGTTTAAATGTAGAACTAATTTGTAAAAAATTAATTTTCTTGGTTCAAGATTCATCTATTCGATTGAAAATTCAACTATTTAGTTAAAAAATAACTTTTTTGTTTAAAATTCATATTTTTGTGTTGAAAATTTGATTGTTTTATAGCAAGTTTGCCCTTTTGTGTGGAAAATTAGACAATTTGGTTGAATATTTTTTCTTTCTTGACCAAAAAATATTTCTTAGTTGCAAATTTGTCTTTTTAATATGGAAATGTATCTCTTTTTGTTGTAAACGGAACTATTTCGTTAAAGATTAGTCTGTTTTGTTTGAGGATTCAATTATTTTGTTGAAAATTCATGTCTTTTGTCGAAAATTTGTCGTTTTTGGTAGAAAAATAATCTTTTTGGTTGAAAATTCATCTTTTTGGGTTAAAAATTCATATTTTTTGGTAGAAGGTTATTTTAATTTAAAAGTTTACTATTGTATTTTTGGTTCAGAATTCAGCTCTTTTGGTTAAACTTTCTACTATTTGGTTAAAAAGTCATATTTTTTGGTTGAAAATTCATCTAATTGTTTAAAAGTAGAACCACTTCGTAAAAAATTCATTTTCTTGGTTCAAGATTCATCTATTCGATTGAAAATTCAACTATTTTGTTAAAAAATAACTTTTTTGTTTAAAATTCATATTTTCGTGTTGAAAATTTAATTTTTTTGCAGCAAGTTTGCCCTTTTGGGAGGAAAATTCCACAGTTTGGTTGAATATTTTTTCTTTCTTGACTAAAAAATCTTTCTTAGTTGCAAATTTGTCTTTTTAATTTGAAAATTTATCTCTTTTTGTTGAAAATGCAACTGTTTCGTTAAAGATTAGTCTGTTTTGATTGAGGATTCAATTATTTTGTTGAAAATTCATGCATTTTGTCGAAAATTTGTCGTTTTTTGTAGAAAAATAATCTTTCTGGTTGAAAATTCATATTTTTTGGTAGAAGGTTATTTCAATTTAAAAGTTTACTATTGTATTTTTGGTTCAGAATTCATCTCTTTTGGTTTAAAATTCTAGGTTGAAAATTCATCTACTTGTTTGAAAGTAGAACTACTTTGTAAAAAATCTATTTTTTTCGTTCAAGTTTCATCTATTTGGTTGAAAATTCAACTATTTTGTTGAAAATTAACTTTTTTGTTTAAAATTCATATTTTCGTGTTGACAATTTCACAATTTGGTTACATTTATTTTCGTTCTTGACCAAAAAATCGTTTTTAGTTGCAATTTCTTTTGGTTTGATAATTCATCTCTTTTTATTTAAAATGCAACTGTTTCGTTGAAAATTAATGTGTTTTAATTGAGGATTCAATTATTATTTTTAATTGAAATGTCTATTATTATATTTATGGTTCAGAATTTATCTATTTTGGTTGAAACTTCTACTATGCTGCTGAAAATCCTACTATTTTGTTAAAAAGTCAACATGCTTTGGTTGAACCTTTAAATACTTGTTTGAAAGAAGAACTATTTAGTAAAAAGTTAATTTTCTTGTTTGAAGATTCATCTGTTTGGCTGGAAATTAACTTAGTTTTAAATTGATATTTTTGGATTGAAAATTCATAATGCGATTGAAATTTTTTTCATTGTTAAATAAAATATCTTTATTAGCTGCAAAGTTTCCTTTTTGGTTTGACAATTTGTCTCTTTTTGTAAAAAATTAATCTGCTTTGATTGAGGATTAAATTATTTTGTTGGAAATTCAACTATTTAGTTAAAAATTCAATTATTTTGGTAGAAAATTCAACTACTTCGTTGAAAATGAACTTTTTTGTTGAAAATTCCACAATTTGGCTGAACTTTATTTTCTTTCTTGGTTGAAGATTAGCTTTTTTGTTGCAAATTCATCTTTTTGGATTTAAAATTAAAATTCGAAACACATTCCACTTTTTAGCTTTCAAACGCAACTCTTTTCTCGAAAATTCGCCTTTTTGGGTTAACAGTTCATCTATTTCGTTGAAAGTGTAATATTTTTCGACTTGAAATCTTGGAATATGGTACCTAAATTAATTTTGCTGAAAAGACTTTATTCCGCTGTTTTCGTGGAAAATCACCCTATTTCGCCTGTTTTGAAATCATTTTGAGGTATGTAGTCTGAAAAAATTGATTTGGACAGATAGAGAGTGAAATTAAAAATAACAAAAACTCGGTACTACTAGATCTTTTTTTATTTTTTAGACGTCAAGATGAACGCGAGAACTCAGTTGTTTGAACTCAGCATGGAAGGTCGTCAGGTGGACGAGGCAGTGGCGAGTATTTTCCACAGCGTCCTTTTTCACCGAAGCCTAGGAAAGTTCAAATACAAACAAGAAGGTAGCTACTCCGTAGGCACCGTTGGTTACCAAGACGTGGACTGTGATTTTATCGATTTCACATACGTTTGCTGCTCTTCATTTCACCTCGACCAAACCCTGAAACGAGAAATCTCTGGCTTCTCGGAAGCCCTTCGTTCCACAGACAGTCCAGGTTCTGGTCAAATTTCCCTAGAATTTTTTCAAAAGAAGAAGAACCGCTGGCCGTTTCAACCCGAGTGTATTCCGTGGGAAGTGTGGACTGTGCGACTCGAACTTATAAAACTCGCGACAGAACACGAACGGCAAATTTGTAGAGAGAAAGTTGGTGATTTACTTACAGATAAGATATTGTATATCACTGAAGTTATGAATCGACACGATTATCTCCCAAAAATGCCGAATCAGGCAGAATTGGACCTAATTTTCGATACGTCTTATCCTGACATTCAGCCTTATCTTTTCAAATTATCATTTACGACTTCGGGACCATCGAGCACGACGATGGGCAATACCATGAAAAAACTTATCAAAGAAACTCTGTCCATGTAGTTGTAATGCAGGTACATCGTCAAGCGTTAGTTTCCCTTTGCCCAAGGTAATTTGTGTTACTCCTCGAGGGCAAATTTAGTTTCATTGATCCAATTCTCGTATTTTTTATAAGTGCAAAACTGTTCTTAAATTCCTCTTGCGATTCTGCTTTATCACTTGCTGTAAGTCGATTTTCAGTTTTGGAGATTTATCGAATATCTAAAAAAATACCAATTACGGTTCAAATTAATGGTTTAAAAAACAACATGTTTTGAGTTGGCTTTCAAGTAAAACGAGAAAGCTCTTTCGTGAAAGTTCTTTATATAAGACAATAAGTACTGATTAGATTAGGTAAATTTTCAAAAAAAATTTGGTTTAAAAATTTAGATTAATCTTGATGTAAGAGTCTTTCAAAAAAAAAAGTATAGAATACAAAAGACAATAAGAAAATATATTAATTATTGAGTCTAATTTAACAATTATGGATGAGAGTTTTATTATAGGAAAAAGCTTTAAGTACTTATTAAGAATTTATAAACCGTAATATACAGTTCGAATTTAAACTCCGAACAGAACATTCAGATGATAAAATATTTCAATCAAGCAGAGGTAATTTTATGACAGTTTTGCCTAGTAGAAATTAGAGTTTTATTTACAAAATTAGTTTCTAAGGAAGGTCCTGAGTTATTAATCTAAATGACTAATTCACAGAATTTGCAAATTTTCAAAGGACCCTACTTGGGATTTTTTGGTGATGGATTAAAGTAAGCACATTTTCCGAATTTATCACTGCGCTTGTCTAATTTTAAATAGGTGATATTTTCGTCACAACTAACAGTTTAATCTCACTAGTAAAAAATCCGAGCTTTCAATCAAATTCACTACATTTCGAACAACATCATTACTGTAAATTGAAAGGCAATGAAAAGAGTGGCTCCATATGCTGCAGCTATGTCTACTACATTTTAGATTGATTGTATAGTACAAAAGAATGTGAAGATTTTTAGCACTCGTGTGCAAATGTATCCATTGTACAGTGCGAAGAAACTTAGTTTTAATATTTACATTGTTTACTTGGATATTTTGACGATTTTGCTTCAATGCATTCAAAGTGAGTTTCAGAGAGTGACTTGAATGACTCTTGTTAAGTGCGAGAACTAAATATACTTAGGATAATATTGATCAAATGCAAATACACTCGTTTTCTAAAGATAAGGTGCGAATCTAACGAAACTTGCGAGACTTGTTCAAAGTACAGTTCTTATAGTATCCGATCCTCGCGTAATTACGGGATAGTTGCATGGATATTAGATAACATATATTTTAAATACCTAATCAGTAATTCTTCATTTTTCTGCGAAAAATTCAAAAAGGATAATTACATTCTGATTTTGGTACTTTTTTAATTTTACAAGGAAAAAAAATATTAAAAAATGGGCAGATGATAATTCCGCCCCAGCTACCCGCGTAAGGTTCTCCCACTACGCGGCTTTAACTCACTCAGCCAAACTGCTGACATCGAACCTGGTCAGCGGGAGTCCTTTGTACCTAATGAGGACTAAAATTTAAAAATATAATATTCGAAATCTACGAATTAGAACGATTCCAACGATATGTTATTTGACTTATAAGTTGAAAATCAAAAGAATAAATATTCAAGTTTATGTGAAATTTTGTGGAAATTTGATCAGTATATCTTACTCAAATCAACTGCAGTAGCTTTAATTTATTGGTGCAATATTTTACTTAACTTGGGGACATTTTGGAAGATAAAATTTGGTCAGATAATTTTGAGCAATTGCGATTGTTTAAGATATAAATCAAATTCTTGATGTTAGTTAATAAGTTTTCAAATCTGGACAAATTTTAGCTTCCGCACTTTTCCCCAAGTTAAGTAAAATAGTGCACCAACAAATTAAAGCTACTGCAGTTGATTTGAGTAAAATATAGACTGAAAATATTTCCTTAACTTTGAACATTTATTTTTTAATTTTTAACTTTGTAAGTCAAATAACATATCGTTGGAATCGTTATAATTCGCAGATTTCGAATAATATATTTGTAAATGACCAATTGCTAAATTCAAAAAATGTGATATTCCGCATTTGCGTCTACCGTACGCAGGTAGCTGGGGCGGAATTGACGACCACCCTTAAAAATATGCAACTATCCAGTTATATACGTTATTGAATCACAGAGTTTTTCAGATAGATCGACCTAAGATAATCTAGCATAATGACACATCATGATTAGTCTAAATATGAAAGCAGCTTATATCTTGGACCGAAAAGTCACGACGAATTTGTTCAGTCTTTAGCATGTTGTGACAAAGCCCTTCGTACTCGTAAACACGTAACACAATTTTAACTACACACGCCTTACACGAGAGTACACAAACAACCGTTTTCTATTGTAGAGTGATTGTTATTTATTGGACGAGTGATACTAAATAATTATTAATCAATTTTAATCATAGTTTGATTGTGTTAAGTAGCAAATTGATTTTCTACTCTATTCCTTTTTTTAGAAATGAATTACGTATGTCGAACGACACAGTCCCTTTAGCTTGGTGATATATTTTAGGTGGTAAATGCTGAATGGCATCGTATAACAGCTTGTAAATAGTTTAGAATCATACTTCATTGATTTTTAGAATTATTTTTAGTGTAGGTTGATAGCATGAAGAAAAAAAATGATAGAAATGTGTTTTGTTTTTCTTCAGCGAGATATAATTGTTCTTGTTACGATTTTCGAGAGTGCAGATGAGTGACAGTCATTAATTAAATACATTTATTTAATAATTCTTACACCCCTCATTACGTGTCATTCAGCGACCACAGCATACTGCAGTTGTAAAAAGTAAATAGTCTTGTGAAATATATTTACTATATTGTGACAAAGAATGAAATCTATATGTACACATACAAGAAAGAATTTAAACGGATATATATATATATATATATATATATATAT